>JAULCA010030114.1:0-17066 GCA_032360845.1 Crassadoma gigantea
GTCTTCGGCAGTATGTTTCAGTGAGGTAGCACTATAAAGTCGGCATCAGTTCCGCGCTATCACAAGGAGACAATACAGGAACATATTGCAGCCTCCCAAAAAACACACGCATTCACTACACGCATGCATCTTACACGCAGGGGAGGCCTTCCTTAAATGACCTTAGCTGTTAATAGGACGTGAAACAAAATAAAACCAAACCAAACTAAGAATTCTCAGGTTGATGTGTTTGTCGACTTGATGTCAGGTGTTTATTAGGCAGAGCTGATTTGTCGGAATTTTTTTTTAATATATTCGTGGAATTGGTGTATACTATAAGAATGGAAATGTTAAATGCATTAATAATACATGACTACATATATTATCTTTATGTATGATTTTTTTTGTCAGTTCAGCACCCCTGTTTATCTTCAAATGTGTAAAATTCCTTATCATAGTTTCGATTGGCCTAGTGTTGATGCTTTCTGTATACTTTGCTTACAGTCTTTTATAAGCTGCACCCTTGGCATCTGGAAAGTTGGTTACGTCATGATTTGTTACGGAGTGGTAGACGCCATCTGCTCCTTCACGTTTGGACGTCTCGTGCAGTACGTAGGACATATACCATTCTTCGTTTTAGGTATGTCACATGCAATACTTTTTAATCAACATGGTTTGGGTTCCGAAAACGTCGTCATTTATGCCAAATTACGGCTTTAACTAATGGGGGTCAGATTATTTTCAGGACTCAGTATTGCATCATTTTTGATTTCTAAAAAAAGTGAATACTATGTCTTGGGAAGGCAGATCGCGCTACCAAAGCAGCTTTATTAGCAATCATTGTTACCACCTGTTAACTTTAAACTTTCTTTCACGGATTTCAAGAATTCAAAGATCTAAAACCAGATTTAGTAAGTAAAAGTGGCTAAATTTAGTTTAATTAATGCGTGACAATAAACTGCATGATGTAAAACCTCCTATTGTAATACTGGGGATTTTTGTTTCATTTCCTATCTCTCCTGTCTCTTTCATTTTTGGTGGAGACTCCCTCGGCACCTGTCCTTGCATGACTCTGGCTTTAGCGAGGACGTATAAGCACAAACAAGCAAATCTATCCTAGCTTAGGGGAAAAGTGTGAAGACGAGGTGCTCCTCTCTCGGCTTTGTAAAAGTTTTACATACGTTGCCCATTCATATTTAAGTACAAAGACCAGCCACAATGCAAAGCATGTCGCAAACTAGATTGCCAAAACTTTTGGTAAACACGAAAAAAATAAAAAACAGTCGTCTCCTACGATACATGCATTGGGTAACAGCAGGTGTATTATTTTCCCTATAGTACTCTAGAGATTCTTCTCTAGTTTGACATTTTAATTTTTCCTTGGTTCCTAGATGTGCATATTTGATTTTAATACTGATCGGATAAACAAAAAGGTCAACAGGCAGCCATCTTGGATTTTGAAAGACATTAAGTTGTCTTTTATACACGGCAGTATTAAGCTAAAATCAAAAAGTTATCAAGATGCATTTAGTCATATTTACATGACATATCTAATGAAGATGGTCGATAGTAGGCACAAAGATCCCTTTTAAATCTCTTTGTTTTATTTTGGGTTGTGTTGCAATTTTGAAAACAAAATATGGTTCCTTTGCCCTTGTGTGCAAGGTAATGGTTTATTTACACATTTTTTTTAATTTGTTTCCTTTTTATCTGCCTTCTTAATCAATCCAGCATTCCTTGTGCACGGCGGGACTTTGATCACTCTCCTGATATGGCAGCCTAACACTGACGATGAGTATCTGTTCTACATCTTTGCTGCCTTATGGGGAATGGGCGACGCCGTCATACAGACGCAAGTCAATGGTAAGTTTGTCAATTTCTGTCTTTGTGAAATGTCTTATAAAGAATTTTTATTGCCTTGTTTGTTTCTGCCGGTATGTTTGTTTTCCTTTTAGTTAAATATACTTTGCTTAAGACGCGGGTTTTTGTTTTGGTAATGAGATGGAAGTTGCTATTAAAATCAAAGAATGTCAAATTTCAATTAAATCTACATAAAATGTTCCGCTAATTTTAATGCAGATAACCGACGGTAGTTGTTTAATTCCTTTCAGTGTATTTGTAAACTGCAGTAAAATGAAGTATATAACAGTTTGTATTGAACCAAAGAAAATTTACTATTATTGTGTAAGTAAACTGAATAAAAAAGTACTCAGTAGTTATCATTTTAAACCAGTAAAATATAAATCTAAACTTTATTTTACAACAATTATGAAACAAGTTATTTCAACTAATATCAATCACTCTTGTTGGCCCAGATTAAGTGCGATGGGGGGTATACTTGTGGGATGAAAACGGATCCACACCCATGTGGTCGGGCAGGTGACCCCATACTTTTTCACATTTGATTGAGAAATCGAAACCCGGTCACCTTGGTGAAAGGCTAGTGCGATATCCCTGCATCACCCGACAATCCAATGATAATAGTGAAACCAGTCTTAAAAGAAAACTTATTTTTGTTGTGTTTCCTCAATTGCCATTGTACAACAGCTGTTTTTGTACATTGCAATACAATCAAAAATTTAAAAAAAAACTATCCGTATTAAACTCGCACAATGGTTTTTTTAATTGATATATGTGTAACTTGAATAAAATGTTTGCAGTACATTTCTGATGTAATGTACTTCATATAAATGTGAGATTTTAAAATACCCGCAGTTTATTCACGATTTTGTTTCTTTTTATTATAAATACTGTTATGATAATTATAATGTGTATTGTAATATAACTTTTTATATCCAAAAAGTCTGTCATATTGCTACGCAGTGTGCAAACTTGGTTAAGCTCATTCTGTCTATAGCTGGAAACCACTGTTTGATATCCTTTTACTTGACCGGGTTGGTTTTACTTCAACCTGTCTTGAGAATTATTTGGCAAAGAGGAATTGATTATGGACTTTGTATTTACAGAAAATGTGGCCCTCGGGGTAGAGGAGCGGGTTAATAGGGGAATTCATGTAAAATTTAATTTAAAATCGTTCTCCTTAAGTGTGATTGGAGGAAATTTAACTAAAACTGATCTCTTGACAAGGTGGACCCAATTTGTTTAATGGGGGTTTCAAATCAACCAGTATATGTTTTAGGCATAGTTTTCTATTGTTGCTTTGTTGTTCAGGTGATCATTAGTTGGCCATTATGACTTACATGTACATAAATGTATCTGTGTTAATAGGCCATTAAGCATTGATAATAATATTGATGTTGTCCAGGTGAGCGATACAGGCCCTCGTTTTATGTGTAAATGAAATAAGATAGTTTACAAGTCATCTACATTGAAATTACACGATGTCGTTGTTGAAAGCAAATAAACATCACTAAATGATATTTTTTCACTTTCTGTTGATCATCAAATGTTATAGTGTTAACTGCATTAATAAAAAAAAATGCTGAAAAATGACTTTTGTGATCAAGACATTGAGATAATATTACGATTGTTTGAACAACATTAAACTGTTTCATTGACTACATCAAACAAAGTACGGTTAATACTTGCTTTTAATGAAATAAAGTCTGTAATAAGAGATTGCATTTAAATCAGCAGTTTTGTACAACTTGCTTGTAAGTAACACGTAACAGAACACAGTAAATATGTATAAAATGAATTACTTTGTAATGTAAATTCTTGTTATTACTGCAATGTGTCTTTTTACAGTCATATATTGGAAAGTTAAAGTTAACACATTGAACTGACTGGGATACTGTTGATCATTGTGTTGGTAAATGGCCTTTTAGCAAAGATGACATGTATCGTACATGTACAGTTTTATATCCTATTTGTTAAATTGTGCTTGTTGGCCATTTTGTTACATCTCTGTATGGTTTACTGTTTTCAAAAATACCTGCAGCAGCTTTCGCCAACTACCGTCTCTTGGAATCAATAGGCTTTATCATGGCGTTCAGTTACAGTAGCTATCTTAACACCAGTATCAAAATATACCTGGTGTTTAGCTGGCTTGTCTTAGGAATGGCGTTATTCGCTGTAGTGGAAGTAATGCACAGGAGAAAAAAAAGAAAATATTGCATAGAAATCAACATTGTAAGACATTTTAAAGAAATGGATCTTCATTTTTTGGTGTATCAATGGCTGAAACTAAAAACAACGCGAATAACATATGTACATGTATGATATTATCACTGTATCTAAAAGGTATACTACAACGACAATATTGGAAAGGTTCTAAAACATTATAGTCCTGGTTGTATATTCAAGTGTATGCATGTATAGGGAACCTTTTACATAAAGAGGATAGTGTATTTAGTAAGTTTACCCATATAAATTAACCAGATAACAGGTTACCTTTATATTATTTTTGTTAATATTGTGTACTCAGGGAGAAGGATAAATAATAATGCCGTTAACTCAAAGGTCAAAGTCTACTCCTGCTAAATTGGATTTTCATTTTCCAAATACACGTAATAACTCGAGAGTAACTGGATTAGGTGCTCTTACAGCATACGTTTGTAGGTTAGGTAAGTGGGATGCATCGTCTTAACATATTTAAGGTGAAAATCGATACGAATGGCAGTATTGCATATTCATGTATATGGTGTTTAAACAGCGTTACGTGTAGCGTTTCGAAAGACAAAACTATACTTGAAAAGTCAACGAAAGTCCGTGTAACTGTTAAACTTGGTTAAAAGGATATCAACTCTCATGTTCTATTAATGTGATTGTATATGGGCCGTACAGCATTACACATGTCTTTGCAGTTTAATGAGTGTCGGTTGTAGCCCAAGAATATATACATATATATATCTTTCATATATTGAAGCTTTATCATGTTATTGCAATTTGACACTTGTTTAACGTACTCTTATGATTTGTTTATATGGTGGTCATACGTTAACCTAGCGGGAAATAGTTCCCAGCACAAGAAAAAGTATCCTAACTCGCTATGATTATGTGCAAATTTGTGCATTGCTCACGAGACTTATATACTCTCCTTATACAACACTTTCTAACCGAGTTAAATATAAACAATGACCATCACTACTCTGAAAATATGTATATCAGTAGCTGTATATGTGTTTATTTAAATTAGCAATTAATTTCTTTCACCATAAAGTTTGCAAAGAAGAAATAAACAATGATGTGTACTAATTTACAAACGTATTACATTCGTGTTTTATTGTGTTTCAGCACTGTATGGCTACCTGTTCACGAACAACACTGGGGCTGCCTTTGCAAATTATCGTCTCTGGGAATCGGTTGGTTTCATTATGGCAATGGGATACAGTGATCATCTCGAAACCAGAATAAAAATGTACATGGCGATCGGATGGCTGGTCCTGGGAATGGCTATGTACAGCTTGGTTGAAATTGGTGACAGAAGGTCAAAGAAATCCAGCCATGACATCATTAAGACTAAACTGTGAGAGGTTAAACGACAAGAATTGAAAGTAAAGTGTATAAAAGTTAGTCTTCCTGAGGCATGGATGGCGCTTCTACAAAATGTGTCATATTGTTGATATGCAACACCGCTGCAGGAACAAACAGTGTAGACAAATTTATAACTAACGTGTTACTACTTTTTCAGGAAGAGTTGAAAACAACTTACATATATACTTAGATTACAGCAGTGGTGAAATTGAAAAACAAAATGCACAAAAAATATCTGCAAAACAGACATTTTTTATTTCCTATTTTGTTATACAGTAACCTTTCTAGCCTACAATTTTTAGGAAACCTGGCCCGAAGGGGTCAAATATGTTAAAAACGTTTGTTCAAATGAATAACCTTCACAAATATTCAAGATCACAATGGTCAAATATGTTTCAAAACCTTTAAAACTTATGTAAAATGGAAAGGTCCAGGGTGATGATACGTGGTGGTCAGAATGATGTTGGGATAAAGTGCTATTAAGTTTGTTCAAATGAATGACCTTTGCCCATATTCAAGGTCACAGGGGTCAATTGTCTTGAAAGCTTGAAACGACTTCTTCTGAATAACTAAAGCATTCAGGATGATTGTTTGTTGTGAATGACCTTGATACACTTTCATGGTGGTCACATATGTAAATGTCCATGTTTGACTTTCAAGGTCACAGGGGTCAAATGTGTTTTAATAGTTTTACAGGTTCTTTTGAATGACTTAAAGTCAATACACCGATATTTTGCCTGTGTAGCTTTCTTTTATTCCACTTTTTAGGTTACAATTGTGAAATTAATACCAGGTGAGCGATGCAGCCCCATTTAGCCTCTTGTAATCGTAAGTCAATCAATAAAATACAAAGTCTAGAACATGTATCGTATTATTATCCGAACCACTATTATGTTTTAGTTTTTGTTAAGGGTTGGTGTTTTAACTGGCTTCGCTGTAGGCACAGAGTGAGAAAATTAGTGTTTATGATAATTTATCTTTGCATGAATAAATTCAAAATCTGTACCGTAGATATGCAAATTGCATGGCACTGCCCTAAAGGACACTCCGTTAGTAGGCCATACCGTGCAATAACACTTACTTCTAATTCCTATCTGATACGGATATATAAACTTTGTTACCTGTCTGAATAGAAGCATGAATAACTTACTTGTATTTTAATCCATATCTTCAACTCGCCATCTTATTTACAATTTTTGTTGGAGGAACTTGTTCATTTGAAACAAAATATTGGAACTATGCTGTGGTCATACCAAGCAGGTCTAATTGTACATACCTACAACGGAAATTGTTTGCAAAACAAAACAAAAGATTGTAAAGATGTAAAATATACATTAACTTGTGTGATTATGATGGTATGTGTAATATAAATACATTTAATATACCCTGCTATTTTATCTCATTGAGATTTAGCCTTGTTTAACCTGTTGTGATGTAAGCAGATCTAAATTGCCGTTTGTGGTAAACTTGTGTCGTTTGGGATTTTTAGTTTTGCAATTTTACAGTGAATATTTACACATTATAAACATTTGAATGTTGAATTAGTATTATTTGTTTGTTACCTTTTCTTCGCGTTATTTCATTACATGTATCATTTTTTTGTATATTAAACCGTGATCAACATACCTATTCAAGCAATTAATTATGTTAAAGCGTAGTTTTAAAACTTAAAAACAAGATATTCTTGATGATAACCATTGTGATCAAGAAAACCCATCCAATGAGTTTCACAGGTTCAAGATTTAGATATTTTCTTGAAGTAATAATAATACTTTTTACTATTTAATAAATTATTTTTTTATTGACGCAAGACTATACAGTGAAACCTCTCCTTTAAAACACGTTTATAAGGGCCAATTACCTACAGTTTCAAAGTCGCTAAACTATTTTTTTGTCTTTTAGAG
This sequence comes from Crassadoma gigantea, assembly GCA_032360845.1. Taxonomy (NCBI): domain Eukaryota; kingdom Metazoa; phylum Mollusca; class Bivalvia; order Pectinida; family Pectinidae; genus Crassadoma; species Crassadoma gigantea. The sequence goes on from JAULCA010030114.1 coordinate 7,320, forward strand.
ATATTTTGCTCTCTTGACGGTTGGCTGACTATTTGTGTCCAAATATTCGACAATTATTGAATTGACTATTTTATGCAATATAGATGTGCTGTATTAATTCAATATCCATTATTACACATGTAAATCAAATCCATGTACACCCGTATGTACTTTCTATTCAGTGTATATTTCTTTAATATTTAGATACAACGTTACATTTTTGTAAACTTTTATTGATTAAATAACCACACGAAAATCATATTCTTTTTCTTATAACTAAAACTGTCTGAAATCTACTTTTTATTTCTCTAGAAACAAAATATAATTTTATTTTTTGGGAAATAGGTATTTGTCTCGCAATATATGAAGACCGTGTCAAAGAAAAAATCCTAAAAAAAAGTGGGAAAAGGGGAAAAATGAAGTCTTGCGATGGGGACGGGACACAAAGATTCTTTGATATCCCAAAGTCAAAATCGCAGAATGCCCTATGTTATGCAGAAGGCCAAGCATTGAATACCTTTTTCGAAAAAATTCTGTATCTTAACCTCCAGTATTTCGAAAAATTTGTCGGGGAGTGAGAAACATATGTTGCAACAGTTCTGGTTCGCTTTGGTTTATTTCTGTTTAACGTCATATCAACAGCTATGGTCATTTAAGGCCGGCCTCCCCTGCATGCGTGTAGTGAATGCGTATGTGTTTTGGGAGGCTGCGATATGTTTGTGTTTGAAACATAGTGTTTCATTCAAAAACATGTTTACATAATGCACCCGTCACACGTTGAACAAGTCGGTTGTTTGTACCACGTTATATATGAATTGTTTTTAGTCGACATACCTGGTAGGCGAGTGCAACAAAACCTCGAATGCATGTAGTATTTCACTAATGAAACAATGGGGAGAAGTATTTTAATTGTAACAACAGTCGCCCTACAGGGGGATAACTCCGTAAGCTGTTGTCGGATAATAGTGGTTATCCAACTTGTCCGAGCTCTCATGGTAATTATTCTCCCTTTGAAGCTTTAAGTTAATACATTGAAAATTATTCTTCATTTTAAACGGGCCCCCTTTCGGCAATCAAATAGAGGGCATAACTCCGATGATAACTGTCAGACAACGGTATTTATTTACCTCCTCCGAGTCCTCATGGTAAAGCAACCTTCCATAAAATATGAAGATAATCCATCTAAAATGCAGACGTGAAGAGGTGAGTTTTGAGTTCCCTCTAGAATTTGGCTAGGGTATTTGACTTTCTAATAGTAGATGGTAAGCTATTTCATAACGTGGCCCAAACCCTCCCAAAGCACCGGTTTCCATAGGTCACTGTATGCTATTTATGAAAACACCAATGACTCTGACTCCGACTGCAGTGATCGTGACGGCTGATACAGGGTAACAAGCTCCTGTAGGTACCGAGGAGCTGTTCTTATTCAGTCCTTTTTGTATGTACACCAACATTATGTACTGCCATCTTTATCGTACAGGTAACCACTGCAATTAATATAGTACATGTGTGAAGTACTCTTTCTTTCGCGTGCGAGTTACCAGCCCTGCTTTTGTGTTCTGGGCCCTCTGCAGACAACTAGTTAGTTTGTCAGATATGTCACAGAGCAGAGTGTAACCATAATCCAACCGAGAGGTAACCAATGAGTGCACTAAATCGTGTATGCATCTTCAGCTATAAGCTCGCGAATACAGCCGATATACCTGAACTGGTAGTTACAGGATTTGGACTTATTTCTCTTTGTTTAGAGAACTATCATAGTATACCCCTAGGTTTATTTAACAGCTGGGTCAGTCTCAATAGTTCTGGCACCGACCTTGAGCTGGAGAGTCATTGTTTGCTGACACTTTGGGGAAAAGACGATTTGTTCGGTCTTTTCCTGATCCAGGTAATGATATCAGTCAGGCAAGCTTCCAGATTTTCTGAAACTGAATCCTGTGGTTTAATGATCATGTAAATTTGAATATCATTATCATAGCAATAATAGCGAAGAACATTGCGACGACAAGATACGAGAAACTTTATTTTACGTCGAATATCCACAACAGAGTAACATAAGCTCGAAAGAGCTTGTATTTCGACAAATCTCTCCAATCGGTTTGGAGTACTGGCATTATTTTTCTGGTCCTAACACCGACCTTTGAGGAACCCGATAATTAGTACTTCGTCATGTGTGGTAGATCCGATGGCAACACACTGTCTTTGTTCATTCGAATAAGACTGTATCCAGCATAGTGCGGTATCGGTCACTCTATAAAAGAATTCCAGACGTTCATAAAGTATGGCATGGTCCATTGGTTTTGTTTTGTTTTATTTTGTTTAACGTCCTATCAACAGCTAAGACCGTTCAATGACGTCAAATGCAGCTGACAAGCACAGCTCTGCACTTGTTGTCTAATGCCGAAGTTATGTCATTATGTACACGTAGGAGGGCCGTCTCAGAAGAGTATCCCATGCATGTCTAGGAATCTGTTTAATGAAAATGAACCTCTAAACGCCGGGACAAAACCTTCTCCAAGATCTTAGACCGAAAAGGCAGAACTCCTTGTCCATTCCAGGCTTTTGTTACAATGGTCTAACATGTGCCTTCTTGAAACACAGTAGAATCTTTGACTCGGCTAATGATTTTGATGTATATTTGCTTACCTTAAAGCATCGCCCAACGAGAAGAATAGTATCAAATATCGTATAGTGAAATGACCATCGCTTGTGTCAGAAATCTCTAAAAAGTCAAAACGTTCTGCCTCCGTTTTCTCTCGTCACCTGGACGTTTGTAAAATAAGATATGCTGGTCTTGCAGACGCTTAAACAATATTTACACTATATACATGGTTATACCACACTCCTCCCCGTTTCCTAGAGCTGGCACACGGGGCAACAGTAGAGCTCCAGGTCCTCAGCTTCCTGTTCGGTCAGTGACACACAACGGGTATGGAACCAGTTGTAACAAAAGTCGCACTGAACCATAGATGTGCTGTTGTCTGGACCATTGCAGATGCAGTAGGCAGGGGTAACAGCCTTTCCTTCCTTCCAGGCTAAGTAAACATCCCGGAGCCAGAGAGGAATGTCCGACTTCCTATTGTTACAAGGTCGAAGACGATCATGATTGATTACCATAACTGAGTGTTCCATTTGTACCCTGTACACATACGATGACAATTTCTTCAAAATCATCCCGGGTCCTTTCCAGGGAGGTTGTAGTTTGGGATTTTTGCCTTTCGTTACGGCCGTATCCAAGACGAAAACGAAATCTCCTTCAGTGTACTTTGCCTCGCGAGCACGTAGACCGTAGTCTCTTTTCATACGTTTTCGGTTTGTTTGGAGAGTTTTACGTGCTGTCTCATTGGCTTTCAAAATTGACTCCTCCAACTTTACCACATAATCTTCCACATCCCTCTTTTCTGAGCTTGGCGGAGGACGATACATCAGGTCCGCAGGAATGTTAACCGCTCTCCCAAGCATGAGTTTTTTAGCGGTGAATCCCGTCTGTCTGTTAACGGCACATCGTAAAGCTCCCGTAATTTGTGGAAGGTACACGTCCCATTCCTCCTGAGAGTTGATGTACCATCGTATGGCATCCATTAGCGTTCTATTGTAACTTTCTACTTGGCCGATGGTCGATAGGCAGTGGTACGTGTTTTGGTAATGTGCAACACTTTGCAAATAGCCCTAAACAGTTGGCTTTCAAAACTACGGCCCTGGTCGGTAAAGATCTCAAACGGGTATCCGCATCTTGTGAAGAATTCATTGACAGCGTCTCGAGCTGTGATCTCAGCCTTTTGGGACAGAAGTGGAATACATTCACACCATTTCGAAAACTGATCAACAATCATCAAAATGTATTCGTTTCCCTGTTTGTTTTGTTGGAGGTAGTGGCCCTAGAAAGTCGAGATGAATCCTCTCCATCGGCTCGCCGGCATGATACAAAATCAGTGGACATCTTGCTTTCCGGGGAGTTCTTTTTTGCTGATTGCACATTGCACATGACTTTACATAAGCTTGAACATCACCCGATAACTTGTACCAGTAGTACCTCTCCCTAACTTTTGCTTCAGTGCGATTGATGGCCACTCGAAGGAATATCGTGGCATAATTCAAGGATGTCTGGCCGTAAATCAGGTGGAACAACCAGAATAGGGTGCCCATTCTCCTCAGTGGATTTCCTCCAAAGAATCCCATTACTGTCCAAGTAGTGAAGCTCCCGATTTAACCAAAAACACTTATTGGCCCTATCACTCAATTGTTCCTCACACGCTGTTGGTTCTTCTGATGTGGTTAGCCAGCCCCTGAGGAGTACCGTATCAGGATCCTTACTTTGGAGGTCCTTGATGACCTCTGGAGTATATCCAGATTAAGACAATCCTTCCTCGGTCAGGACCTGAACACCTGGTCCACTGTCATCCTCATCTGAACTCACAATGACTTTGTCCTGTAGAATTTCGATTCGCGACACCAAAATTTCTGTGAACTTGAGTCGACCTGCAGAATCTTGAATGCTTTTAGGAGCCAATACCGATACTGCGGAGTCAGGAATGGTTACTTGTGTCGACAACTGTACCGCTTCGTCAACTTCTTGCAGAGAGGTGGACCTGTTCTTGTGTGCCTTGGCACAATCATGACAACCTCAATACGGTAGATCTTGAAGTTTGGCATTTTGGCTGAATCCATCGCATGTCTCGCGTTAACAGGAGACAACGCATCCGCGTTTATATGGTTCCGTCCTGGTCGGTGCTTGATGACCATGTCAAATTGACTCAATTCCTCGAGCCACCTCGCAAGCTGTCCCTGAGGATTACGAAAGTTCAGAAGCCAAGTTAAACTGCTGTGGTCCGTTCTCACAGTAAATCTGCGGCCTAACAGGTAATGCCGAAATTGCCGGGTAAGACGAACTACAGCTAAAAGCTCCTTTCGTGTAGTGCAATATCTCTGTTGCTTCTTAGTTAGGGCAAAACTGGCATATGCTACTGTACGCTCTTCACCTCCTTGTAGCTGCAGAAGTTCACCTCCGATTGCTCTATCCGATGCATCTGTGTCTAGTACAAATTCATCGTCTTTGTTTGGGATGACCAACAATGGGGGTGAAGTCAAAGCTTGTATTAACTTCTGGTAAGCCTCTCCCTGCTTCGATTCCCAGATGAACACCTTCTTACCTGTAATCTCGTAGAGTTGAACAGAAATGTTTGCGTAGTTTGGTATAAAGGATCTATGGTAATTCGCAAATCCGAGCAGTTGTTCGACTTCCTTGGTAGTTGTTGGTCGTGGCCAATGTGTTAGTTTCTGGCAGTAGTATTCTCCTGCTTCCATACCTTCATTGCTGACTGTTCTGCCCAAAAATTCAACCTTCCTGCGGAAAATCACACATTTTGCTGGCTTGAGCTTAAGCTGATAATGTCGAAAGCGCTGGAATACCTACCGAATATTGTCCAAATGGTCAGTCACTGTTTTCCCAAACACCAGGATGTCGTCAAGAAATGCAAGCAAAATATCCCAGGACAATCCACGCAACTCGAAGTTCATTACTCTAGCGTATGTAGCTGGGGCATTGCACAAGCCGAATCCCATTTTAACGAAGTGAAACAAGCCATGCTTTGTAGTGAAAGCAGACTTCTCTCTGTCCTCAACTTTGATTGGCACCTGCAAATAAGCAGAATTTGCGTCCAAATTACTGAACCAGATGTTGCCATTGAGGGTATCTAAGCATTCCGCAATCAAGGGTAGTGGGAAAACATCTTTCGTTGTCACCAAATTTAAGGCACGATAATCAATGCACCATCGTACATTACCATCCCTCTTACGGATCAACACCGGTGGCAAAGACCACTCTGAAGTAGATGGTTCGATGACTCCTGCATCTAACATTTTTTGAAGGTGAGTACTCTCTTCTTCTGCGAAACATGCTGGTGTTCGACGAAATATTTGCTTGATGGGTTTTGACTCTCCTGTTTTGGTGGAGTGTTCAATGGCTGTGAAACTGCCTAAATCAAAGTCATGTGATGCGAACACGTCACGAAATTCGCTTAGCACTCCTTTTAACTGAGTCAGTTCATCTAGGGAGAGTACATCTTCAACATTTTTAGCAAGTGTGTCTAATAACTCTGGTAATGTATCTGGGTGTTCAGCTTGTTCATTGGGTTTGTGTTCGGAACACAGCGTAGCGAGATTTTATCATCCTCTAGATTCACATCAACGGCTGGTGATGCACGTGCAACTACAAGTTCTCTCTTAAGCACTAATGGATTATTCGAGACATTTATACAGCAAACCTTTGGTGAAGCTCCATCGGCGTGCAATGACCTTGGAATCATCAAACTGAAGTCACCACTGGATTCTATCATGAAGCTGCCATAAATCTGATGTTGCAAATATCCTTTCACTAACATCACACTATTTGGTGGTACAACTGTCCTTTTCTTAACACACACCTCTACAGGCACGTAATTGTTTACAAGATCAATTTTCTCCTCCTCTATACACATAGAACCGGGTTCTGAAGTTAGATCTACACGAGCTCCGGCCTTTTTCAGAAAGTTTAACCCTAACAACATATTATCTTCTATTGGTGCCACATATAACTGCTCGGCATAGACTCTTTCTCCAATGATGAGTCTTACAGGTCCTACTATGAACCCTTCAAAAGTCAAACCCCGTCCTGCTGCGTTGAGAGTTACATTTTTCAGGATAGGTGGTTTCTCAGTCAATTGTTTGAACACCTGATCCGAGAGGACACAGACTTCTGCTCCCGTGTCAATTACAGCCAACATGTTAACATTTTGGATTGTCACTGGAACCCTTATCATTGAATCTGATTTGAGTCGGGTAACTGTCGAATTGTCCTCGTTACCTACAAGAGTTTTACCCAAGGTGGGGGTTTCCGCTGTCTTGGTTGACACACGTTGTCCAAGGTTCAATCCAGATGAGCATTATCTTCAGGCTCGCTGCCCTGATTATTAGAATTATCTTCCCCCAATGGTTTTTTGTTGGAATCTTCCTCCATGCCCTCAGTAATGGCTGGTATGAGGCCTCTGGGATCCATCCTGGTCGGGGTTAGGCCTCCGTCACCGACCCCTCCCTGTTTAAAGCCTCTTCCAACAGTTCCATATCCAAAATTGCATCCTCATTTGCAACAAACTGTACTGCGGGATTATCTCCTAACCAGGGACAGTTGGCCTTAAAGTGATCTGTGGATCAACATTCAAAACATCCATTAGCTGCTTGGTGCTGGGATCGTCTTCTCTTATACGTAAGAATGTCCAGGATTTTCGATACATTGCTGTCGATGGAAGATGTTTTTTCCTTGAGTGTTCCCATTTCCAAAGACATGGACTTCATCTTTTCTTCTAGTTTGGCAAAACGGCTATCCGATTCCTTCTTTCGCTTAGCTACAGAAGGTGCAGGCATGACTCTGTTAACGGAAGGCTCTACCTCCAAGTCAGAGTAAGCATCCTCATTTTTAATGGCCTCTGCCCTTGATTGTCCATATATGGCTTTTCGGTTATGTTGATACCATCGCATGGCATCAATGACATCATCAATCGAGGAAAGCTTCTGGTTTATCGCATATTCACCCGCTTGCTTGTCAATAGCTCCTTGGCAAATTGTGATGATGGCCTGTTGATACATGAAGTTCACAGGTAGGTTCTTGTAAGATTTGGTAGCTATGGACAGAACGCGATCAGCCCATTCCAATAATTTCTCCTGTGGATATTGCTTGGCGCTTCTCAGGCGTGCTTGGCTGGTTTCCACCAGTTCCTTGAAGCCGAATGTTTTTTCCATCTTCTGGATGATATCATAGTATTCAATATTGTCATACCTTTCAAGAAGCATGGTAAAGAACTCACTCGCCTTCCTCTCCAAAACCCAGCAGAGGTTGTTCTTACACTCTTCTGATGTCCAATTCATGGTATCTGCATACTTACTGAATTTTGTGTGAAATGCCTTCCAATCTGAAGTTCCATCATATCTCAAGGTCTTCGGAGTATTTGGAATAGACTTAGATCTCGATGGTCTTGGAGCAGATTTATGGTCCAAACAATGGGGTCGATACCTGTCATCTTGAATGTGTCCTCTGTATATCCTACTGCAAGATGGAGTGGGTCGCTCCTGGTCGGCAATGGGGGGTTTTACATCCTCTCCTGCATATTGATCTTCTCTCCTGTGATTTACCTGTGCCGAGGACTCATGGTACATTCCTTGATCCTCATATGGATTCTTAGACTTGTAGCTCGAGTGATACATATTCCTAGAGTCAACGTTTGGAGGGTGTTGATTCCTAAAATCATAGTGTAGTGATGGTTGACCTCTAGATCCATAAGATGAGAATTGACCTCTTGACTTGGCCATGCCTGGGGAACAGTGCCTATCTGAGGTAAGTAAATGATCTTCTTCACAACGCTTGATACCAGGGGGAAAATCTAACATTTCCATCATCCTTTGTGTGGGATGTAGGTACATGTAAGGAATGTTTACAAAGACTTCTGGGCTTATGTGCCCCATCAAGTCTCTCAACTCTAGGATCTTTGTAGCCAGTTTTTCACCTATTCCTGGCACCATCAGGAGCTCCTCCCTGTCACAGGTGTTTACATAAATCATGATGAAAATATTGGGATTAGTTCAGCTACAGGGGTTAGCGACAGAAAATCACACACCACACTGTAGACGATAAGAATCCCAAAGCTTAATGACGCCTAGCTCTTTTCCAACACCTGTCGTCTTCGTCGATGCTGCTAACCGCACTTTCAGAATGCTTCCCTGTTGCAGCTGATGGTTGTAGTCGAAGGATGTCGGCTCGAAATCCAGCAATGAGTTTATCAAACCAAAGTTTTTTAAGGTCAGATTTGGCATGCAATCCGTCGTAAAGTTGTTCGAACTTACACCTATAAACAACTTTCACTGATTTACGAGTTCGGCCTCTGGTCCGTTTATGTTTTTTGACTATGGGTGAAGCCCAATCAACAGTGTAAGGTGAAATGTTGTGTTGTTTCTCCCTATTTATTTGTCGAATTCCACTGTTGATCTGTACAATCAGGTTTGTGTGCGACTGCTGATACACATTCAAAATATCGCTACTAAGTATTGGTTTTGATGTACGAGCCCTTTGAAAATCTGTAAAAGAATGGAATAACCTTGCCTTCTCTGTATGATTTCAATTTTAAGACATCATTAATTCCAGCAGATACTTTTATTATTAGCACCTTATCTGAGGTATTGGAATGGAGAAAAGTCAATAAGGATGTTTTAAGATCATTAATTCTTGCCCCGCGTTTTATTATATAATGAATATCCAGGTCCGTTGGCTGGGGATAATTGTCAAAATTATTTGCTCTTGAATCAGATACCAAAATGGGTTGGAAAGTTGTCGACATCTACGATTAATACAAAAACTGAAAAAATAATTTTGAAATGAAATTGATAAACTGACAAGTTAAACTAGGAAAATTCAAAATATATAGTGTTAGCGGCCGAAAGCCACCTACCACAATATATATCGATGCACAATAATATACTGGGGAAAAGATCAGAACAATTTAGCGAGATAAACACGTTCAATAGGGTAAGCGGCGGAAAGCCACCTTCCACAAAAAATTAAAACAACAGGAGAAAACAAATGCACCGCGAAAATTAATGAAGGTTGATAGAAACATACAAATTAAATTGAATTTCAGTAGGCTAGGGTTAGCGGCTGAAAGCCACACACCACTAGCTATAGGCTAAATCAACAGAGACTGGATGTTTGTTTTTGTTCGGTGGGGGGGGGGGGGGGGGGGGGGT
>JAULCA010030225.1:0-18333 GCA_032360845.1 Crassadoma gigantea
CTGCTGCATATTTCTGCCCCAGTTTACTTTTCTAGCAATTTTTCTAATTATACAATGTCGTTTCCATCTGACATGTGGTACTTTGGTGATTGATGTTCCGAAGAGTTGGTTTCTTTCGTCATCACGTCTCCCTTAGCAACTGAAAAAGGATATTTTTCGTTGAAAGTAATTTTTTAAAAAATCCATTCATCTTAAAACCATGAAACAAGCTCTAGTAGAGCATAAGGGGGTCTTATTTGTAGGAGAAATCAGGATTAATCAGGGGAAACCTGTGTGATGTAATAGTGTTTAACGCTGTTGTATTGAATAACACATCTGTCACGCTAGTAGAGATTTCCTGGAATCAAACGGGACATAGTAAGATTAACATATCCAAGCAACAAGTAACACCCCTGCTATTAGGTACCCGATATAGGTACTGATATTGACACCTAAATACACTCAGATGACTGTACACACAGGTAGATGTGATTGAAAATACGCAATATTTTGGTTAAATTGTACGCCATGAAAATGTCTGGGTTTTTTTCATGAGATGCGTCATAAACAGTTCTACACTGATCAACGTTGTTAATTGTTCAAACAAATAAAAATATAGAACACGTTCGTTTTGATTTTATTTAAATGCATGACGTCACCACATTGTTCCTTGTGACGTAATAATATACCAAACACGACGAGATGATTTATCTAACGTGTCTATTGCGTAACATTTTAAATGCGTGTAAACTCATGGTTTACAGATTCAGGGACGTGAATATCTCATACCTAACTTATTCATAGAAATTTATTTTCAAACAAATATTTCGATTTTGCGATTTTATATATTTGATAAGATTTGCCACATTTCTAATGATAATTTAATGTTTAAAAATCCCCACACATAATAGAAGTTTACACTTTAACAATGCTCATAGACGTATTAACACCCGAGACATTAAATATTTAGACATATGGTTCATGTCAAAGACACCGTTATTCTATTTCCTGCTGGATCTGTGTATGTGTGCTCGTTTCCTTACTCGTTTAATACATGCGTTATATTTGTATAAAATTATGGAAAAAAATTTGAACAAATCCAGTTATTTTAATTAAATTAAAAAGGCCTGTGGTACTAAACCACAGATAAATTATAAACTTGTTAAGTACATACTCGGATATTCAAAAAAGTAAAAATATCTTTTAACTTTCTTCCTATACGTTGACAATACAATTACAAAAGCAAGCAAAGAAAATGACAAAACACCTTGCAATTCTTTTCTTGTAAATATTTTTTAGAAACATTGCAACAATTCACTAGACTTTTGTAGATTTTTACCTGCTGTTTCTATTGTTTTGTCCAATTCCATTGTCTCTGTGATTGGATCAATCCTCTTTTTGTCGTTCCACATACACCGAAGGACAATCAGGGAGAAAAGGACAAATCCCATGAATAGAACTCCACCAAACGTACAGCCAACAATTATAGCCGTGCTGAAATACATACAAATAAAAAAAATAATATACAATGTATACTTTATAGTTTATAATATATAATGTATACCTTATAGATTGTAAAAGTACAATGATAACATACAATGTATATTTTTTGTTTTATAAAGTACAATAATAACATACATTGTATACTTTATGGTTTATAATATATAATGTATACCTTATAGTTTATAAAGTACAATGATAACATGCAATGTATACTTTATAGTTTATAAAAGTACAATGATAACATACAATGTATACTTTTTAGTTTATAAAAGTACAATGATAACATACAATGTATACTTTATAGTTTATAAAAGTACAATAATAATATACATTGTATACTTTATGTTTTATAAAAGTACAATGATACTATACAATGTATACTTAATGTTTTATAACATACAATGATAACATACAATGTATACTTTATAGTGTATAAAAGTACAATGATAACATACATTGTATACTTTATAGTTTATAAAAGTACAATAATAATATACAATGTATACTTTATGTTTTATAAATGTACAATGATAATATACATTGTATACTTGATGTTTTATAAAAGTACAATGATAATATACAATGTATACTTTATGGTTTATAAAAGTACAATAATAACATACAATGTATACTTTATTGTTTATAATATATTATGTATACTTTATGTTTTATAATAGTACAATGATAATATACAATGTATACTTAATGTTTTATAAAAGTACAATAATAACATGCAATGTATACTTTATAGTTTATAAAAGTACAATGATAAGATACATTGTATACTTTATGTTTTATAAAGTACAATGATAACATGCAATGTATACTTTATATTTTATAAAGTACAATGATAACATACAATGTATACTTTATGTTTTATAAAAGTACAATGATAACATACAATGTATACTTTATAGTTTATAAAAGTACAATGATAATATACATTGTATACTTTATGGTTTATAAAAGTACAATGATAACATATAATGTATACATTATAGTTTATAATATATAATGTATACTTTATAGATTGTAAAAGAACAATGATAACAAACAATGTATACTTTATAGTTTATAATATATAATGTATACTTTATGTTTTATAAAAGTACAATGATAACATACAATGTATACTTTATAGTGTATAAAAGTACAATGATAACATACATTGTATACTTTATAGTTTATAAAAGTACAATAATAATATACAATGTATACTTTATGTTTTATAAATGTACAATGATAATATACATTGTATACTTGATGTTTTATAAAAGTACAATGATAATATACAATGTATACTTTATGGTTTATAAAAGTACAATAATAACATACAATGTATACTTTATTGTTTATAATATATTATGTATACTTTATGTTTTATAATAGTACAATGATAATATACAATGTATACTTAATGTTTTATAAAAGTACAATAATAACATGCAATGTATACTTTATAGTTTATAAAAGTACAATGATAAGATACATTGTATACTTTATGTTTTATAAAGTACAATGATAACATGCAATGTATACTTTATATTTTATAAAGTACAATGATAACATACAATGTATACTTTATGTTTTATAAAAGTACAATGATAACATACAATGTATACTTTATAGTTTATAAAAGTACAATGATAATATACATTGTATACTTTATGGTTTATAAAAGTACAATGATAACATATAATGTATACATTATAGTTTATAATATATAATGTATACTTTATAGATTGTAAAAGAACAATGATAACAAACAATGTATACTTTATAGTTTATAATATATAATGTATACTTTATGTTTTATAAAAGTACAATGATAACATACAATGTATACTTTATAATTTATAAAGTACAATAATAATATATAATGTATACTTTATGGTTTATAATATATTATGTATACTTAATGTTTTATAAAAGTACAATAATAACATACATTGTATACTTGATGGTTTATAAAGTACAATGATAATATACATTATATACTTTATGTTTTATAAAAGTACAATAATAAAATACAATGTATACTTTATAGTTTATAAAGTACAATGATAACATATAATGTATACTTTATAGTTGAACACCAATGCTGCAAACAAATGTTCCCTTTGGTGGGAAAAATAAATATGTACTGTACAGTTTTAATCCGTTACTGCAAACGACTCCATCAAAATACCTACATACAACTGTCCCGGGGTTGGGGTCACTCATATACAACTGTACAGTTTAAAACAGTACAAACAAATCCATCAAAATACCTACATATAACTACCCCCAGGGTGGGCCAATATATAAACAACTGTACAGTTTAAAAATGTAACTACAGTAACTCAATGAAAAGTACCAATACCAACTACCCACAGGGTGGGGCAATATATGTATGTACTGTATAGTTTAAAACAGCTAGTACAAACGTACAAACTCACTCAAAAGAACCGTTAACAACTGTCTTCATGATGGGAATACTTTTACAAAAAGAACTCCATCAAGGTGCCGTTCACAGTTTTTCCGATATAACAAATATTAAGACATAGGTGGTAGTGTATAGTCGAAACCTAAACAACAAACAGCTCAATCAAAAGTGCCACTAACAACTATTTACGTGAAAGAAGAAAATATAAATTCTTAACATAAACACTGAGGAAAATCAAAAAGATCAATGAAGTACGCGCTAGGACTCCGCATCTCGAAATATTACTACTTCATATATTTAATCCAGTGATAGTTTATCTGTAAGTTTTCACTCATTTATATTGATTAATTATCTCGACTTGATTCGACTAAACATGCTCCAACTGTTTATGAATAATAGAATAACATTTTTTGGTATAATTCAAAATTAAATTTGTACTCACGTGCTTTTTGGCTTTGACGAAGATTTGTATGATGGAGTGACTCCATATTGTGTGCAGCAGTACTTGTATGAATAGGTGCCGTAGTATTCCATGGTGCAGCACTTGTCCGCACAATATTTGTCACCAGAATATCTGTATTCAGCATTGTTGCGGTAGTAGTAATTGTTGCGGAAGTAGTAATTGTAGTAGAAGTAGGAATCGTGGTTGTGATCTGTTGTTATAGAATACCTCCCGTTGGAGTTAATCTCAGTTTTATAAAAGCGACCATCACAATATTCAGAGCCAGAGCTATGATCTGAAATAAAATAAAACATAATGATCATATCACTTGTTTCACTCCGGAAACCGTTTAGTGGTAAAATAAGAATTCTTAGTCTAGTTATTAAAAATAATTATGATTAAGAAACTAACGATTCGGTTGGGATTTTGCTACATAATACTAAATAGAAATGAATGCACATATAATAATAATACAATTATATCTAACCCGTTACTAAGTCCTCTGCAGATCCAGGTTCGTCCAAGGTATACAACAATCAAATAACTAAAATACACGCTGTTTTGTTTAATTTTGCTTTACGTCCTATTAACAGCTATGGCAATTTAAGGACGTGCCAGGTTTTGGTGGTGGAGGAAAGCCGGAGTTCCCGGAGAAAAACCACTGACCGACGGCCAGTACCTGGTGACTGCCCCACGTACGTCTCGAGCCCACGACCCAGCGGTGGAGGGCTAGTGGCAGCAGAATATCAGACGCCTTAACCACTTGGCCACCGCGGCCCACATAATAAAATACACGCAAAAACCATCATACAAACTACAAACTACAAAAATAACAAACCTAAAACCAATATTCAAATAGCAACCAACAAACTACATGCAATACACAACCAAATAATCAACAAACATTGCTGGAAAACATTCAAACTTACGTATACAGCTGACTAGAGCGCCCACCAAAATGGCCAGTGTTTTGGAGTCCATGTCCGAGATTAAGGTATACCTAAGACTGTATGTACCGTTGACGATTAAGAGACACCATGTGACTAGTTGGTGCAATAATGGCATAGATACGTAAGAAGTGGTCATACTGCACCCTTTAAATAAACCAATTAAACTTATCAGTAAATCGCAACGATTTTGAAATGTATTGTTATGTCAACTATACATGGTCTTTCCAATAAATTGTTTTTAAAAAATAAATTTGGCAAGCTGCTCATGCTTCACAATCTTATTTTGGTATTATTCTTACCTGAATTATTTGCATTGTGTGTTGATTTTACAGATAACAAAGGTCTCTTGTTTGTAACGCACTCATTGTCATATACGTCCTTGTTATAAACATGTGCTAACTGTGGCATCAGATAAAGAAAATGTTTCGAATTGTATAAAGTATACATATTCCTAATAGAATGGTATCAATGACATTGCCAAGTCCTTAAATTTAATTTTTAGAAATATGAATAAGTATTTGCCATACAACATGAACTTTGTTGACCAAGTCAATCGTATATACTCTCCTGAACTTCAGGGGATGCCGCAGATTCTTCTTCAGACTTTCTACATCAGTCGCCCAACTCGTCCTTTGCTTCTAAAAAAGGTCGGCTTGCTACACAGCGTAATCATAGAGGAGGCGATGATTGTTGGTGTGAGCAAGGTCGAGTTGTCTCCCCTGGTCGTACATTTTGTAGACGTCTTATTGATACTATTGTTGGTGTGAACAAGCCGCATCATAAAATTAGAGTTAATGCGTCGATGAAGGCAGACACAAAACTCTGGTTATCATTCTTGGAAAATAACAATGGTGTGACGTTTTTTCCGAATATTATCTGGAAACTTCAGCATCTATTGAATTTTATACAGATAGTGCAGGTGGTCAGGAAAGGGGCTTTGGTGTATACTTTCAAGGGGCTTGGGCATATGGGTCCTGGCCTACAGCTTGGTTAAATAGGGGTTTCCTTAGTGATATCACTTTTCTAGAGTTATTTCCAATTTAAATTCCTCCAAATCAAAAAACATTATGTCTATCATTCGGCCTTTAGTTTTGTTGACATTAAATCTCAATTTAAATATTAGGGCCGAACACATTTCCGGTAAATACAATGTTATAGCTGATTCTATTTCTCGTCAACAGTGAGCCAGGTTTCGTCGGTCGGCCCCAGCAGCAGCACCTCTTCTCACCCAAATACCTGTCCATCTATGGGAGATATAAAGGCAGAAGGTAATAGATTGCTACAAACGCGATGGCTGATGGTGCATGAAAAACTTACACCTCTGCTATGCAGTGTTTCCAAACATTCAGGTCCTCTTATAATTTGGCATGTACATGTACGTCTCTCCAGACCAGTTAGTACAATTTAAATCATATATGTCACTGCAGGGATACTCAGCATCTACCACATCCACATATATGAGTGGAATAGCCCATGAACATAATCTACGAGGTCAACAGATTTCAACACAATTTGTTATTGTAAATATTTTTGAGAGGGGGCAGGGCGTTGTAACAAACGGGTGGACGGGCGTCTCCCTGTTACCTTAACCCTGCTCAGGCTATTGGTTATCTCCCTTCCATCTGTCTGTAGATCTAAATTTGAAGCAGACCTATACACTTCAGCGTTTACTTTAGCATTTTTTGGAATTTTGAGGGTTGGTGAATTTTCAACATATTTTAAAGATATGAATGCACATATGATACTAATACCGCTGTATCTCACCCGTTACTAAGTCAGATAGATCCAGGTTAATTCAACTTACCTTTTTGTATGTATTTCGAATGTGGTTGTCCTCTGCATATTACTAAGGCTGTATTAGGAACGCAAAATTTTCAATAAACAAACAACTAAAATACACACACAAACAAACAATCATACAAACCACAAACTACAAACATAACAATTCTAAAACCAATATTCAAATAGCAAACCAACAAACAACATACAAAACACAAACAAACAATCAACAAACAAACATTGCTGGAAAACATTCAAACTTACGTATACAGCTGACTAGAGCGCCAACCAAAATGGTCAGTGTTTTGGAGTCCATGTCTGAGTACAAGGTATACCTAAGTTTGTATGTACAGTTGACGGTTAAGAGACACCATGTGACTAGTTGGTGCAATTATGACGTTAGAAGTGGGTAATGTTGCACCCCTTAAATAAACCAATTAAACGTATCAGTAAATCGCAAGGTTTTAAAAATGTATTGTTATGTCAACTATACATAGCCTTTCCAATAAATTGTTTAAAAAAATAAATTTGGCAAGCTGCTCATGCTTCACAATCTTATTTTGGTATTACTCTTACCTGAAGTATTTACATTGTGTGTTGATTTTACATATAACAAAGGCCTCATAACTTTCTATATCAGCCACCAACCTCGTCCTTTACTTATAAAAAAGGTCGGCTTGCTACACAGCGTTATTACAGAGGAGGCGATGCTGTGCTGCTTCAGATTGTGAACGATTATACATAATTAAGCATAATATCAAGAATACTTTAGTATCTTCTTCTTCTTCAGCTGCTAACCCCACCCTTTTCCGAGGTAGTCATGTGTCCAAATACATCATTCAAATCATCGCGTGCGATATCAGAGTAAACCAATGTTTGAATGTGCACGTTTGGAAGGGTGGAAGTGGTAATATTGCACCCTTTAAATAAACAAATTTAAACTTATCAGTAAAGCGCAACGTTTTTGAAATGTATTGTTATTTGAACTACACATAGTCTTTCCAATAAATAGTCTAAAAAAAATTGGCAAGCTGCTCATGCTTAATAAACTTACTTTGTTACTATTCTTACCTGAATTATTTGCATTGTGTGTTGATTTACAGATAACAAAGGCCTCTTGTTTGTAATGCACTCATTGTCATATACGTCCTGTGGCATCAGATAAAGAAAAGGTTTCGAATTGTATAAAGTATACATATTCCTAATAGAATGTTATAAATAACCTTGCTAAATCCTTAAATTTCACTTTCAGAAATATGGATAAGTTGTTACCATACAACATGAACTTTGTTGACCAAGTCAATCGTATATACTCTCCTGAACTTGAGGGGATGCCGCAGATTCTTCTTCAGACTTTCTACATCAGTCGCCGAACTCGTCCTTTACTTCTAAAAAAGGTCGGCTTGCTACACAGCGTTATCACAGAGGAGGCGATGATTGTTGGTGTGAGCAAGGTCGAGTTGTCTCCCCTGGTTGTACATTTTGTCGACGTCTTATTGATACTTGTGTTCGTGTGAACAAGCCGCATCATAGAATTAGAGTTAATGCGTCGATGAAGGCAGACATAAAACTCTGGTTATCATTCTTGGAAAATTCCGGATATTAACTGAAAAACTTCAGCATCTATGAGTTATATACAGATGGTGCAGGTGGTCAGGAAAGGGGCTTTGGTGTATACTTTCAAGGGGCTTGGGCATATCGGTCCTGGCCTACAGCTTTGTTAAGTAGGGGTTTCCTTAGTGATATAACTTTTCTAGAGTTATTTCCAATTTATGGGGCTGTGTAATGAGAAATCAAAAAGTTTTGTTCTATTGTGACAATGCGGCTGTTGTGACAATTATTAAGAAAAATTCCTCCAAATCAAAAAATGTTATGTCTTTCATTCGGCCTTTAGTTTTGTTGACATTAAATCTCAATTTAGATATTAGGGCCGAACACATTTCCGGTAAATACAATGTTATAGCTGATTCTATTTCTCGTCAACAGTGAGCCAGGTTTCGTTGGTCGGGCCCAGCAGCAGCACCTCCACCCACCCCAATACCTGCCCATCTATGGGAGATATAAAGGCAGAAGGTAATAGATTGCTTCAAACGCGATGGCTGATAGTACATGGAAAACTTACACCTCTGCTATGCAGTGTTTCCGAACATTCAGGTCCTCTTATATATTTGTCATGTGTATGTACGTCTCCCCAGACCAGTTAGTACAATTTATATCATATATGTCACTGCAGGGATACCCAGCATCTACCACATCCACATATATGAGTGGAATAGCCCATGAACATAATCTACGAGGTCAACAGAATTCAACACAATTTTTTATTGTTAACTTTTTTAGAGGGGGCAGGGCGTTGTAACAAACGGGTGGACGGGCGTCTCCCTGTAACCTTAACCCTGCTCAGGCTATTGGTTATCTCCCTTCCATCTGTCTGTAGATCTAAATTTGAAGCAGACCTATACACTTCAGCGTTTACTTTAGCATTTTTTGGATTTTTGAGGGTTGGTGAATTTTCAACATATGTTAAACATATGAATGCACATATGATACTAATACAGCTGTATCTCACCCATTACTAAGTCAGATAGACCCAGGTTCATTCAACTTACCTTTGTGTATGTATTTCGAATGTGGTTGTCCTCTGCATATTACTAAAGCTGTATTAGGAACGCAAAATTTTCAATAAACAAACAACTAAAATACACACACACAAACAAACAAGCATACAAACCACAAACTACAAACATAAGAAACCTAAAACAAATATTCAAATAGCAACCAACAAACAACATACAAAACACAAACAAACAATCAACAAACAAACATTGATTGAAAACATTCAAACTTACGTATACAGCTGACTAGAGCGCCAACCAAAATGGTCAGTGTTTTGGAGTCCATGTCCGAGATTAAGGTATACATAAGACTGTATGTACAGTTGACGGTTAAGAGACACCATGTGACTAGTTGGTGCAATGATGACATAGATACGTTAGAAGTGGTCATACTGCACCCTTTAAATAAACCAATTAAACTTATCAGTAAATCGCAACGATTTTTAAATGCATTGTTATGTCAACTACACATAGCCTTTCCAATAAATTATTCTTATAAAATAAATTTGGCAAGCTGCTCATGCTTCACAATCTTATTTTGGTATTATTCTTACCTGAAGTATTTGCATTGTGTGTTGATTTTACAGATAACAAAGGCCTCTTGTTTGTAATGTACTCATTGACATATAGTCCTTGTTATAAACATGTGCTAACTGTGGCATCAGATAAAGAAAATGTTTCGAATTGTATAAAGTATACATATTCCTAAAAGAATGTTATAAATGACCTTGCCAAGTCCTTAAATTTCACTTTCAGAAATATGGATAAATTGTTACCATACAACATGAACTTTGTTGACTAAGTCAATCGTATATATTCTCCTGAACTTGAGGGGATGCCGCAGATTCTTCTTCAGACTTTCTACATCAGTCGCCGAACTCGTCCTTTGCTTCTTAAAAAGGTCGGCTTGCTACACAGCGTTATAATAGATGAGGCGATGCTGTGCTTCATATTGTGAACGATTGTTCAATCGATGTTTACTAACTGTTTCATTTATTTGAGAAATTGATTAATTTTCTTTAGAAGAATATGCAAGATAACATATGATATAACGTTTATATTAATTTGTATATAAATATACTGATGAGATATATAAAAAAATATAATTTTTCTTATGTCAATAACGATATCATATATAATTACATTGATAAGAAATATTCAAAAGAATTAGATATAACCTTAAAACTTTAAATCTACAATTCGTTAGATTTTGGGCTTTGACAACTTACACGTCGGGTTTGTGACGGAAGTGTAATTCTGCATGATGTAGGTGTTAGTAGGAATAAAAACATGGATATGTTAGAGTTATATGTTATATTAGATATGTTAAAGATGCATTTGTTAGTACATCTTGTAGGTATATACATGCTGAGGGTCCGGATTTTGTAAAATTACATGAACATTTTGATATCTTCAATAAGGTGAGATATCTTAAATATCATATCAGATATCTAATAATAATTTAAAATGTGATTTTACCATAATCTCGTTCTTTCCATGATATTTGATAAATTTTGTTTATGAGTTAATATATATTGTTTTTAAATAATCTTTCTGACTTGTGATATCTTTAACAAGGATATATATGTATATCATAAACATATGACGGCTTTTATAAATTTGCATGAGATATTTTACATCTCAAATAAGGTGAGATATATTGTAGTGTAGGGTTTTTACATGTCTTATTTTCTTCCTAGAACACATGTTCAGTTGGATAGCCATACTACTTGTTTACAACATCAGTTATTCCCTTAGTCTTGAATCGACTGTTCACAATAAATAGCTTTGCGGATTTAAGTTCTTTCAAATTCAACTTTTATGAGGAAACTTTCAGAACATTCTGTATTTTACTTCGTTTATTATAAAACCTGTACTGAATATGATGATTATGTTCAATAGATAAAAATTGGCGCAACATTTTTTAATCAGTGACCTTTAAATTATATGATGTTATAAGAACTGTTAATTACTAAGATTAAGTCGATACTTTTTTTTTATTAACTTAAAACTATTTACATGTCGCCAATCAATTTAAGCGAATTTCATTTAAAACCGTCTGGTTATAAATTGTCACTGACGTATTATACTGTATGTTAATATGAAATAACAGAACAACCGAGTCGTGGGTGTGAGGACCACGTCAAGTAGGCGTTACATATGTATGTACATATGCATGTAGGTCGGTGGTTTTTCTCTGAGTAGTCCGGTTTTCCATCACCATCGAACTCTGCCTTGTTCTTCAATGACCATAGCGTTGGTAATAGGGCGAAAAACAAATTACAAACAAACCAATCGACCATTTCCTGTCTGCAGTGAAATGTCATCATAACCATATAAGTCTTTCTTTACATATGTTTCTCCTTTATTTGTTACTAGAATCAGACAAAACATTCTTATTACATTTTTTATGTCTATACCATATATTTTACAATATACAAAACAAAGCATTATCAAGTACACTAACCCGCCGTCTTTTGTCAGTTGACGGACTTCCTTGGGATTGCTATCTCCTCATGTAGCACTGTTTTAACTACTGACAGATTTACCCAATTGGTACAGGCCTTACACCAGGAGCGCCTTCATTGGATGTCACGTAGGTTAGGAAGTCCGCGTCCTGTAGGCCAGGGCTTCACCTCTTTGTTTTATCGTGTTGTGATGAAATTGTATCCCCCTGAGTCAAGTATCTCGTGGTCCAACAACAAACTATGCTTCTTCCGCCACGCTTCACATTCGTCTACTTATTACAACTTGTAACCACAATGTACATGTACGAAAATAGTTATTGTGTATTTAAAGCTATCAAAATGTATTGAAAATATCTCCGTTTGCCTCCACAACTAAAACATAAATTGTCCTTAAATGACAATAGCTATTTACATTACATAAAACACAAACAAACTAAGCTAAACAATGTTCAGGTGGGATATGACTTTTTTCCCAATTTTTCTTGTCTTCATCAAATTAAAAAAGTTAATAAACTACGAAAAAGTAAAAACCAACAATAATTAAAAAATACTTTAACAATGTATCTGACGAGGTTATTTCGGAACAATTGATCTCATATCTATTTTTATAGTGACATACTGTACCTTTTCCTTTGTTTTGATTTTTTCTTGGTTCTTAAAATTGCTTTCCTTGAATACTTCTTATTTATGTTTACTATTTTACGAACAGCATATATACGAACAACTGATCGCGAGTTTGAATCGTGTCCCTGTAAATCAATATCTTTGAGAGTTCAGATTTTGATTTTGAGGTCAAGTGTTGTCCTGGTGTTTAACTTTTGAGTCGGGATCTTAATTGTGAAGTCCAGTGTTGTCCTTTGAATTTCCTGCGAGTTCAGATCTCAATTTTGAGTTCGAGTATTGTCCTAATGTATAGTTTGTGAGTTCAGATCTTCATTATCAGGTCGAGTGTTACCTTGGCGATGACATTGATTATGAGATCAAGTGTTGTCCAGGTTAATAACATATGACTTCAGATCTTCTTTTCGAAGTTAAGTGTTGTCTAAGTGAATTGCATAATCGTTCGGGTCGGGAAATTTGAGATTGAGTGTTGTCCTGGTGAATAATGAGTTTAACAATGTATTTGTGATATGACAATGTGTTTGGATTAAGTACTGATAAGTTACATTGAGAAAGATATCGTATTCTTGAATGAACATTTGTTTGTCTTTGTGTATTCACATATATGCTTTGCATTATAAAGATGATAACAATAAAAGATAAAATCTATTAAAACATTAGTCACTTTACTCATATTGTACTCATAATTGTGAAAATTTGAAAAGCAACACCGATTATTTTATATGTTGACATCCACTTATTGTTGATTCATGAAACGCATGAGTAATATTTGTGTCTGACTTTCTGGATAAGTATTGGCCAGCCCTGCTGTCTAGAGTGCGTTAATCCTATTTATTTGTGGGTCGAACATCTAATTGAAAATGAATTAGTTCGGGGCAGATCTCGGTGAAAGTATTAACCATCCACGTCATTTTGTAGATTTATGAACACGAGATTTATAAAAACAAAACAAAACAGTTAGAGAGATACCAGGTGTAGTCTCCACAGTCCTTTAAAGCACATTCTTTAAATTGATTTTCGCGATTGCGAAACTTTTATAACAATCAACATGCACATACAACCGTGACATGTTGATCTGTTTTTTCTCAATTTTGTTTTAAAACAAAACAACTTCAATTATCAACGTCATATTCTATAAATAGCATTTAGGGAAAAACCTTTCATATTTCAAATGATTATAAATGGAAATTTCCTGTATCCAATGACAGCCCACTTATGTTATGATACACAGAAAAACTGAGGAGGCAGCAAACTTCCAGGTTATTTATAGACACACGAGAAAGTATAAAAGCGAGGGAGAACGAGAAGAGTTATTATTCACATTTATTAACGCTGATAAAACAGAACATTACCAGATACCAACATGAACGCTGTAAGTGTAGCTAACAAGGTTGCTGGATCCGTCATCAAGAATACACAGAGAACATTAGTAAGGGGTTTAACGTCAATGTAAGTATATGTTATATATATAATATTTTAGTAAAGCTAGGTTTATATTTGATAATCGTTTTAACTTATATTAGTCCTTAACATAATATGATTGATTTTTTTTTAAAAGCATATACTGATATTAAATATCTTGTCACTAAATTTACTAACCCTATTGAATCGGTATAGTCTTTCTATTTTCTTAAAACGTGTTTACAGTTGTTCAAAATATAAAACGCAGATCCAGTTAAAATGATTTTTAAGAGAACTTCACCAGACAAATATAACTGTTTTTTGTTTTTTATTGTTTTTTTTTATATCTGTTTTTCTCTTTTTTCAATTGCTTCTTTCCATTAAATAATTATTTTCTTCATTATTGCAGAGCGTCCCACAATCACCGCATCACGTCATCCACAGGGACCCCTCCCCCCTCGGCAGGTGTGATGAGGGCGTGGCAAACATTACAACAGGACAGTTGGGTCACAACTCAAGGCCATATCAGACCACAGCCCCTGGATACGTTCAACTCAACGTTTGCTGAGAAAAGCATTTTAGGTAAATACATATTTTTATATTTAGGCATGCGTTATTAATTGATAGCGTCAAATTATTCTTATGTTCACATAGGTCATTCGTAAGTACAAACTATGAAAAAAAACCCTTTTTTTAAAACTTTAATGCAGTTACCTTTGATCCAGTTGATATGAATTGCGTTGCAATGGGGTAATGTTAAACGAAAATTCCGCCGAGAAAAGATGAATAACAGAAACTCCCTGCCGCTAGTAAATCTTTTTTCTGCGACAGTACACCGCAAACAACTAAGTACAGTAGAATTTACCCCAATTGTTACAACATATTTACAGAATTTATAATCGAAAGCTGTTGATTCGGTTTTATGATTAAAAATTTACGAGCTAATCATTTATCAATTGTAAGCTAACGACACTTATATATCTGATTTTACTGACTTGAATCATCCGTCAAATTCTGTTATATGATGTTCAGCAACAGTATTACTTAGATAATATTGTAAATTACCACACCTAAATCGAAAAAAAATGTACCAATGGTTGAATTCTAAAATATTAACATTGTTTTTTTTAAGTTCATACTGCATTGCATTTTATATTGTATTTAAGGATCAAGAAATCTTGGCGTTTTTGAAAAAAGCTCGAATTCTGAGAACGTGCAGTCCAGCATCAAATTACTGTTAAACGGATTCAAATTTGAATGAATACTACTGTGATACAAACTGGAGAATCGTCAAGGAAAAACAAAGAACTGAATGGCGTGTTTAACTTTCATCAATGTGGAAGGCCAGATTGTGAGAATAGCAAGGTTGTTTGGTTAGAGAAGTAATACTGTTTGATCTGTATGATGTTACTTACTGGTATAAACGAATACAAAAGAGCGCACTACTTCCTGGGTATTAAGTTAAAGGGTAGCAATGAGTGAACTCTGAGATCACGAGAGTAAATTATGTATGGGTAAATGATGAGTGATTGATGATAATAAATATATTGGATAGATTGAAAGTATTTATTATTTTAGGATATGTGATGAAAATTGAGTAGTGACGAATGTGTTTTTCAAGCATCGGGCGAAAATAATTTAATATTTGATGAAAAGTGAGAAATGACAATTGTAAGTGTTAAGTATTGAGAGTAAATTTTTTATGATATGTTATGAAAATTGAGTAATATGAAATGCGTCTTTTTTTAGTACTGAGCGTAAATTATTTGAGTGTAAATGTTGAAAGACTGGTAATTATTTATGTTTTATCTACAACTGAGATTAACTTATTATAAAATATGTAGGGGGCATTTATTATTATTGAAAGTTTTTGAGAAAAAAGGTTAAAATAATACTGAAAAGTGTTTATGTAAAACTACGAAGAATTTTTTTTGTATTTAAATTGACCCAATTTTTGCAGTTTTGTGAATCTTAACAATGAATGCAAATTTGAACATAAAAAATATGTTAGTGTCACAATCTTCACTATGTTTTATCAAAGGAATTACAAAACCGAAAAAAAACTTGTCCTTAATGTAAACATTTTTTTAGTTAAGTCAGAATTGACTTACAAATGATATGGCCTTTGTATGGTATTTTGTTTTCTGTTTTCAGCCTATTGATATTCATATTCAGGACTGATGACTCAATTAAACTTTCTAAATTTGCCGTGCAGCTAACCATACTAAAATAGTTCGTTTTCATTGCAGTGATGTTAATACGGTGCATGTCGACATATTGATGTCAATATGGATTAAGTTGATGTTAAGGTTGTGATACTTTTTCTTATGTGTTTGTAATTGTGTATTGTAAGTTAACAAAATATAATAAATTATCATCAAACAATTTCTACATTCTTTGTTGTTAAATCCGAGGAGGTCAAAAATTGATATGGGTTGTTTCAAGTCCTGTTATTTTTCTGTTAAAATGTTAAATTTACATGTAATTTATTAATGTTAAAGCTTATTGTCAACAAAATTGATGGTCCCGCTTATGTTTAAAGTATTGCCTTGTTAGCTTTACGACTGGTAAACACAAATATATCATCCTATATAATTTTAGTAAAAATTAAGTTTTAAACATTATATTCAGGGTTCTAAAACAGAACGCTTAAGGGCAAGAAATACAAAGAATGATTTGTTTGAAGACATTTCAAAGAGATTATACTAACATAACGCGTGTGGATGGCTGGCTGCTAAGCTAACAAGACATAGCCGTTTTACTTTATCTGTGTTGTGTTGAAACCCGATATAATAGTGTAAAATTCCGGACTCAATGACGATTGCATAGGGAGTCATTGGTGTATGATACACAGCCATATTTTCACTTATTTTCAACGTAAACACATTATACGGCGGAAACGAATCACTTCCTTACTGGCATAATGGCAAACTAGGCCACTAAACACAATGTACAGGTTCACAAAATATAGAAAGACGCGACAGAATGAAATATTACGAATAAAAAAACAAATCAAAAGCTAAATTTTAAAAACACTAAGTTTTAGGTAAAACTATTTGACATGAAAATCTGCAAGTCGATTTGATACTATTCAACATGCGTTGTTCTAGTACAGTTTTTTACTTTGTGTAACCTATCATCTAGCTGTACATACAATTCAGACTTGGGTTGGGATCAGTTACATTCACATATATTTCCCAGTAATACGTCTCGTAGTTTAAATGATGTTCTTCTGTTTGTATCGTTTATCTTATCTCTCTTACATGTTACTCATACCCAGACTCATATATTATGATATTATTTCCTTTTTTTATTGTTAGAAAGACATATCATAGGATATCACTGAAACTATAACCTTATAACTGTTAAAAACTAATCAAAATTTGTTTTGTGAATAGATAAAAACCAATAAAAGTTTGTTTAAAATCAGTACATTATTTTGACCTGAACAAAAACCGGTTTTAGTTGTTATCAATGAAGATACAACGCAGATTAAACTCGCACAATAGATCCTTCACAGCTCTGTGTTAATCTAAATTTAGAACGGAACTCATTTCTTTCGCAAATTATTCAACTTTCTTTAAGTGTGTGGAAATTTCATACCGGAGAAAACTTTATTTTTTGTATTTAAAACCCTCTTTCTATAAATAGAATTGAGTTGACCTATTTATAGATAAGGACTATGCTGCGATGTAAGAAACGAAAGTAATTTTCGATCTGTTCCACAGTGAGAGGGCATACGTGTAAATCCCCAGTCTGATGTATTTATAGACGGGGAACTCCGGCATATGTGTGTATAAATATCGGCCTCCTATTAGTGCGTTATACACACTTACGAAAGTTTCGATAGACTAGTGAATGTTTTCTTAAACTAGTGTATTTGCATAATGAATACCCTACGAGTTGTCAAAAGACTTGGAATGAGAATGTCAGCACCTACGTCTAACAGCTTGACCAGATATATACAAACTATGTAAGTATTCTTTTGATACATTCTTTTTGATGTTTACGAGATCTATTTCATTTTTGTGTCGTCCTCAGTTAATATGTGTTGTCTACTTATATGTACTTCTACGCTGTTATGAGTTTTGTGCTTGCATGTCAACGCTGTGGTATATTTGAGAGAATGAGCGAAGTTTTATTAAGTTTA
>JAULCA010030336.1:0-18331 GCA_032360845.1 Crassadoma gigantea
ATATAAATGAGTGTTTAATATGGAGTGGTTGGCCCGTTGTCAGAACAGTGTGATGTTGTTGGATACATTGCGTTACCGTGTGTCCAGAAGCAGCTTCGTCACCCTAGTGACGCTAAGAAATAGCCCCTGAGCAGCAGCTTCATAATCTGAGCTTGACACTTATTTACAACTAGTCCCTGTTTAAAACGTAGGAGTTCTCGGTTAATGATTCAAGAAATTAAAATCAATTCGTAATTTCAACCCCTGTGAACTTAAACATATCTTTTTGTATCTTTACTGTTTTTTTAATTGAATCTCGTGACATAACTCGTTATATGACCTTTTATGCTTTTTAACTCAACACATTGGTTTAAAGAGAAGTTCTGACAATCAACTCCCCATTGTGATTATTTGAACAATGGCGTAAAGAAATATCAATATGTCTTTATAAAAAAACCTGGGTGAGTGGTGGCTAGATTAACAAGACTCGGCTATATTTCTCATTTTCTTTATCTTTGATTTTAAGTGAAAATAACTTTGATGAACAATTACAGGATTATAGCAGATTAACGAAGTGATTCATTTAATGTCTGTTCGCTGTCAACACTTAGATTGTTGTTGGATATGTGCATATCAATCTACTGTATGTTGTACAGAGTTACTATTCAATAACTGGTGAAAAGATGTGATAGGGAACAACGAACATCAAAGGTTGGTATTCAAAGTTTTTAAATTGAAACTCGAAATTGTGTTTTCCGAAGTCCCTATAGACCTATGTATAGCTGTTTCTGATCCATTTTTATCAGATCATATTATGAAACCAGATACATTGAAAACACACCTATTTAATCGATGTATCTCTTCAGGGATCATAGAAACATTATAAAATAGTATGGTGTACTTAGAAATAAAATGCTATTAGACTCAATCATAATTCACAAAGTGATAACTTGAAGAAAATAAAAACCTAGATTCACAAACATTATTGAAAGTACTATTAAAATAATGATTTTAAAAAGTTCAATGAAACCTCAAGTTGCGTTGATATTAGTGATTTGGTCATTAGTACATCTTCTGAAGAAGGTGCTTAGATCAGCTTAATGATGAAAGAGTACTGTCCTATGTATCAAAACAAAATTATATACCTGGTAGAAAGATTCACCAGAAAAAAGGTAATTATCTGATGATCTATAAATTTGTGTCAACGCTCTTTTCACCTACTTTGCAAAGACTAGTTTGCAAACATTATGTTATAAATAATGCATGTGTATCTATTTATGTTTTCATTTAAATATTTAAAAAAAAAAAAGAAGGAAAGGGCTTGTATAGATATTACGCCTGATTACTAGCTTTAAATATCTAATTGAAAAAAAAACTATAAGGAAATCATTATTAAATGTGAGGGAAATACTATGTGCTCCCATTGAGCTAATTTGATAAATTGACACATTACAAAAACAAGAGTAAAATGCTGCTCTCGGCATCATTTAGGTCACAAGGTTTCTTTCGCAAGTGTACAGATACTGCAGGTAGGTCACATGCTACATAATCTTAAACGATGGTGCTGGAAAAATTGTAGCACTGTCAGAAACTCACCCGGTTTCTTGTAACTTAGGTAGGGGTATATATTACATGAAAAACCTGGTTTTGATACCAGAAACATTGAAAAAGTTAATGAGTACAGAAGGATGTTACAAAAGCACAAGAAGAGACATTTGCACCACAAGAGTAAGATAATACCGCGGTTTCATCTAAGACCAAACAAAAATTAAAATCGCAAAGAGTTAAATAGAAATCATTGAAAAAGTGCTAGGAGAAAAGTACCTGGCATTCAGGAAAAGCAAATGTCCTCTGTTTCATCGATAACACCAGCCACGTAAATCTAGGTCTTCTCCATGTAATGTCGTTGCCTCAAGAATTATAAACAAAGTAGTGTAACCATGAATTAACCAGAAAACCTATTGAGCACAAACAAACCATCGATCTTTAAAAGGAAACCACCAGAAATTGATACATATCGCAGAAATCATGATTTTTGAAGAACTTTCTTAAATATCAAACCCATTGTGAAATGTAAGGACACCGAAGCTTGGAAAAGTAATAATGTAACTATCAAGAAAGGGAGAGTTCACGATAGGAAACTTAAAATCATCACGTATATCATAAAGCTTAGGAGTAAACTGACCCTGTTTACTCTGCAAACTAGTTTGTAGGCCGTCTCAAAGCGGTTCGCAACTTGCTATCCGTGGATGAAGGTATTTTTCAATCCAGCCTATATCTTTCTCAACTCTCTGGGGAACATCAGGCCAGAGCTGTCATTTCAACGCTCACAGCTAGCATTTTGCAATAAGTAGACTGGACAAGCGTAGTAAAATATCTTGCTAAGAGACACAACATAGTGCCGGGACGTGACTCAAACCCGCAACCCTTCGGTGAAGAGCCCGGCGTCCTAAATGAGAAATAATTCTGTCAAAAATCTCATTATCAGAGTTTCAAAACAAAATGAGTATACTACGTGTATGGAACATTGTAATTTTTTAACCTTTATAGTTCCAAACATTGGGATTTTACGTTCACAACGTATTCTTCTAGCGAATAATTATAATGGGACGCTGTCGTAATAATGACATCATGAACAACGATGTATTGAATATATATTCTTGGTATTTTGACAAGAACCTAGCTATATTGATATCCTGTCATCGTTAGAGAGTTATATATTTAGTGTGCTAAAAAGTTACTAACATTCTAACGTAAACAGTGACAAAAGCCCAATGTAAGAAACCGATGAGCTAAAGAGTATTTTAACGTGCCATACGTAGAAAAATATTTTATAAATTGCTAAGCATAAATTTATTTCCAAATTTTCTTTCTTAAGTTTTCTGCATGCGTTGTGTCTTTCGGAGCAAACTGTTCTTCTCCCGCGGCAAACACACCTCTGCCATGCCACACATTAAATGAACACACGCAACAATCTTTTTCTTTTCCTCGCGGTAGTACTTTTATGTTCAGGCCTATTCGACATGCGTGCCTTGGACAATGCATCCTGATAAGGACTCTACGACCTGCATTATGAAAGGAAGTCGAGTCATAACGGGGCGATTAGTTGTGTTCTCTCTCTGTAGATTGTATATGCATTTTTCCAAATTATGAGTAGAGGCACCTTTTCCCAGACTTTATCGGTTTAGCCCTGCCCAACATATTTACTAAATAATCCATCATTCATGTCAGTGGCACCCAGTTTACGGTTATATACTAGAACTCTACGAGTGGAATGTCTTTGTTGTATAATATATTAAGGTTCGTCCATTTGCGTAGAAAAAAGACTATGTTTTGTAATACGCAAGGTATCCCTTTGGAATATACAACCACTGACACAAACTGAATCCTGAAATAGGTGACAAGGAAATGCGCTACATTACCTGAGAAGTTGTATTGCAGAGAGAAACGATACTATCTTGGATACGTTTTGTTGATGTCGAAAACCTGTTTCAAGTATATATATATGTAAGATTAAATAATCACAACATTTTGTGGCCGCATCGAAGAACACCTAAACTACAAGGGAGCAGGCTTTACCCAGCTTAGTATAATTTTCAACTAATATTTAGTCAGAACAATCTATAAAAGTCATTGCAGACGAATAATAAATAATCTATTGATAAACTGCATAACATATACATATAATTATTATGTTGCAATGATGCAAGCCCACTAGAAACAGATGCGTCTATAATATAAGACAACTAAAAAGTTATCCATCCATAAATACTTGGTATCAGTTCATGCTAACTACAACATATTCTATGGAGTTTAACGGAAAAGAGAACAGTGCTACACTCTTTACTAACATTTTCTTCAATTAAGAAAACGCAACCACTATAGATACCGGAAGAAGGACCAATGAAAATACTTATGACGTCTTAGATAGGTCAGTGATGAAATATTGTTGTATTGAATTATTCCACTGATATCTGCCTTCGGAATCGTCGGTAATATCCTGGCTCTGATCATCTTGATTCGCCAAAACCCCGTAGTACCACAATAAATGCACTTTTTGCCATTGTAGTTGTAGATCTTCTGTTCATAACTACAACAATCGTTAACAAGCCTGCTTGTTTAAGTATACGACCAGAAAAAGCACAAGAGGTAACCATGCAAATAATCGTCCCCTTCTTCGTATATCTTGGTCCTAGACTACCTTCGGTTGTGTACAACCCATCACAGCATCCCGCTCGTCACATTATACTGACAATGGGTGAACCAGTTGTTGACATTACCCTCAATGCTGAACGTTAAGCAGGGATTAGCATCTACCGTTTTTGATGTACTGGCCTAGGCACATAACCTATTGCCTTCCTAACATGGGAGAACGCTCAACACTAAAGCCAAAAGAGAGGTGTTGCCAAAAAAGGTGCTAGGAAGTAAGAGGTAGTTAGAAGTAGACAGAAAAAAAATCCCAAATATTTCAATGAGTGCAGCCGATTTATTTTGGTTGCTTTGGTGTCCATAAAATAAATCCACAGTTCTGCAGGGGTTTCAACAATAGTCGTCTCAATAGCCGATCATGCAATGGGTAATATAATGTGTATTATTCCTGAACTTCGACCTGCACAGGTGATATCATGGGCAAACCTAAAGATAAAAGACAAGTATCAAAGACGCTCCTTACCATTACCCGTATTTTCATCGTCTGTTTGATACTTTTAACAATATCAAGTTTGATGCTGACATCACCTACTACCGCTCGAACGTGTACATTTTGTTTGTTTAGTTTAAAGTTTAAGTTACTCTTTACGGAAACCGTCAACTCATCAATCAACCTTATGATCTACATCGATGACAGAAATATGCCACCAAAGAAAGAGCGCGCAATAGCATTTTACACTTTCATCCCAAATTTGATCAGAATCAGACATTATCTTAAGTTCAACCGATTTGAAGCCAGTATATGGTAGCCATCGTCTTTAGTCGTTACGCAAAAGTTCAAGTAGTAGCGTTTTACATGTACAAACTAAATTTTGACAAATAGAACAATACATTATTTATATGTATACCAAATCAGCAGCTGAAGTTGTCATATTTGATGTTCGTTCCAGGACGAAAAAGCTTTTGGGACATCTTAACACCTTTATCAATTCTTTTATGAAGTTTTATTCTTATTTTTTTATGAAGTCTCTAAGTAAACGTCTGAAAACTAGTTGCCTTGATAAAAGGCATGATGATAAGTTCTATTATTGAATAATATTGGAATATTGAAAGAAGAAGAAAACAGACACACGTGATTGTATCTGTGAAATTGATTTTACAACAGATATAAAGAGGATGTCAAATACTGAATAAAACAGTTGTATAGCTCATTAGGTTTACCGTTAGTTCAGACCAAATGCGGGTGTGAAATCGAACAATATTAAATTTTTGCACAATCATAAGTCCTTTTTACGCCACCCATTATGTGTAATTAGATAACGGAGTCCGTTATAGAGTTTGTAGTTCCATTAACTAATGTAATAGATTATGTACCGAGTTATAGTGCAATCGCTTATTTTTTTTATCGATCAAAAGGCAGAGCCGGGCAGCAAAACCAGTATATCCCTTTTTGTACTTTAGACTTAATAAGACGAAAAGCGTCAACAGAAATAAAGCAAAACTCGTTTGGGAGATATATCAAAAGAATCGCAGCAGGAACATATATATACATGTACTACTTAGAAATTCAATTTATGATAATATTTTTGGATTCGTACACCATACAGGCCTCAAACTTACGATCTATATAACCAAATCGCATAGCTCATAATAATTATCCGCATTCAATATTGATTGGTTAATACATGTTACCCGATAATCTCTGCCTGACCACGACAACAAACCATCTCAGATAAGTACTCAGATGTCAATGTATTGTTATATATATATATGTAGATAGAAACCGTCAATAATGGTGTAATCATCATAGGGCAATTGAGACAGGTCAAAAATCTCCGGATCAATATAAACTAATGGATATGATATATTGTTTCGATAATTGGATATAAAACACAGAAACTTAATTCACAAAGGAGGATAATGTTTGGGCCCCGTGCACTGAAACCAAATCACCTTGCCGAGAATTATCAGCCGCTCTGACCGATATCTTACGGAAAAGCATTAGGGCCACTAAGCAAAGGAATGTATTTACATTTCAACTGCAATTTACTCTAGAAGCATTACCAAGAGAAATTGCATTCATAGAGCAATGAACGCAGTTCGATCATTGTCATCTTCAAGCTATTTTTATCGCCTCGATTAACGTGAAACTACTTTTAGAATAAAATATTTTAGTGACGTATGGTTGTTCAAGGAATCCTGTTTGAACTGACGACGCAGATACTTCAATATCGAAATTCAAGGGAATCTCTCTCTTTAGGTCAATAAAAACCAAATATTAAGAATGTATAATATATGTTCTTTTCAATGTTCACGCATGTATGAACGCAACTCGGTTACCTACATATTTACCTTGGCTTCATGGAATATGTATATAACCGCTTTGTGTCCGTACCGGCATATTATTAGAAAAGCGAATGCCGTGTAGCTCTTTTATATTTCGTTTTTCGGTGTTAGTGAATCACATTTTGACGTAGTAAGACGCTTTATACAGATACTAACTCGAAATCCCAATCTTAAGTTAACAAAGGGAGTGTTTTCATTATTTCAAATTTTTGCTACCGAGGAAAATTATTAAACTATTATTTTATCATTTTTCACGATTGGTACCATCCTAAATATAAACAGAACCGGAATTCAGAATAAACCGAATAAGCAATATTTTCCTTTATTAAGTAAAACAACTTTTGAAGGTTTATACAAAGATCCGGCTTGGATAGAGTCTGGTTAAAACAAAGTCCACTGAACGTTAATTTCAATTACATTATGACGCTTAAAAATACTATAAAAGCCAAAAATTGCATCATATTGCTTCTAGATTCCAATATTTTCCTAGGGAAGGGGCATGTCCCCTAACCCTCTTATATCATTATACATAAATATTATTTGAAAAAATGGATCCCTCAGTTTCATAATCCTGTATGCAATAATGTTCATATACTAAAGTACTTAAAAAAAGTATTTCTACTTCTTACAGGGTGTCGCTCCCTTTCTTCCCTCTGCTCCACCATGCCCCCACTAAGGTTCCGCCTCTGAATACCCTCAGGGCCTATTGTATCCCTCATCTTAAAAAAGTGCAAATATAAAAAAGTCGAATTGCGAGAAAGCATTTTTTTTTCTCAATATTCCTCTTCTGCTCTTTCGTACTGTATAGCTATTATTTTTCCGACAATGTGTTTGTCATAATTTAAATAAGTACAAACTACATAAGTATTTGTTTTAACTATTAGAGTTTCCAGAGTTTTTGGGCATCACTTAAAACCAAACTTAACTTAATATTTGACACTGTATCTCTAACCAATGTACATAAGAAAACAGAATTGATCTACATGCCCTTTACAAGGCAGTGCTGACGGTAGATCGATAATTGATAAGTGGGATGCAATAAAAATAGATAAACTTATCGTGTTTTCATAATGACAGACCACGTGACAGGGGGTCTCTATAAAAGAGGACTCTAAGAAAACGTTTGCGCAGTGCATGCTCTATATCAAAATGTTTACCACCGAATCTCCACTCGCGTTTATTACTGAAAAAAAGAATGGTTCAAAACATGTTTTCGATAATTATGAGAACACAACTTTTGTGAATAACAGGAGTGGAAACAACTACTACGTCATAAATCAGTCTGTGATGGACATTTTGCAGAAAGTATTTGTGTGTGGAATCATTCCACCTATGTCTGTCTTTGGAATCGTCGGTAATATCCTGGCTCTGCTCATTTTGATCCGCCGGAAACCTATTAATTCCACTACAGTTGTTCTCATCGCCATTGCAATTGCCGATCTTGCGTTCATTGCTACGACAACCGTCACCCTTGCCACTCTGCTAATCAAGGTTTTCTATCCAGAAAACGCAAAGGAGGTCTCGATAAAAACCGCAATTCCTTTCTCCGTATATCTTGGTCCACTTCCAGGTAGAATTTCTAACTGGTTAGTGGCTCTTGTTTCGCTGGAACGTCTCATCGCTGTAACACGTCCCTTCAAAGTGAAACAAATATGTACAAAGAAGCTGATGATAGTACTGTCGATCGTTCTACCTTTGTCGGTTGCCATTCTCACCGGCCCGAAGCTTTGGTTATACGAGGTGAAGGACATGACCCTACCTGATGGCAATAAAACGAAAATCATTACTCTCGGTTATATTGGTCGCCAGAAGCAACTCTTCGAAGTCTACTATCTTGTTTCTGAAACTCTATTACGGTTTGTACCTATGGGCGTGATAATAGTATCTAATGCTGTCATCATTTTTGTTATTTGCATACAGGCAAAGTGGAGAAGGCAGAAACAATGTTATGCCATGGACAAACAACCTTCCAAAGATAAGAGACAAATAACAAGGACGCTCCTTACCATCACATGCATTTTTATCGTCTGTTTGTTACCTTCAACCATTTCACGTTTGATGATTCTCTTCGACCCCGACAGCACCCACGTCACGTACAGTTCAAATATCCACAGTCTGCTAGGTTTGATTGGACTGCTAACTGAAACTACCAACTCCTCTATCAACTTTGTAATCTACGTTACCATGAACAGTGCATACCGTCGACAACTCTATCTTA
Source organism: Crassadoma gigantea (assembly GCA_032360845.1). Lineage (NCBI taxonomy): Eukaryota > Metazoa > Mollusca > Bivalvia > Pectinida > Pectinidae > Crassadoma > Crassadoma gigantea. The sequence goes on from JAULCA010030336.1 coordinate 8,693, forward strand.
TTTGTGGCAAGCGATGCGGAAATAAAACAATATCTAAATTTGCATTCGCTGCCAACACGAAAAGAGGCAATCGCTCAACGAATCTTTCTGTGACAGACTTAACGTCAACGGAGGACACCGAGGTAGTTCACATGTGATAATAATTTTCAGTCTAGATGACTCAGAACAATAATTCTTGTGAAGGTAAGACAACTGCCAGATTAATTAACATGCATAAAAGCCCAACGGCAGAAAAAAAGTAAAGGAAGTTATCGAGGATATAACAGTGACACATGTTTATAAAATTTAGCCGTTTTGAAACGAGAAAATAAAATAAAAAATAATCTTGTCACATAGAAGCGTTTTTTGTCGCAATGTTTTAACATGTAAAAAAAAACCGAGGAAAGCGATATGACTGTTTTCCTGTTATTGTATGACAATGTAAAATTATTGTTATTAAAGGTATGTACAGCATGACTTTAGTTTATAGTTAAAACAGGGGCTAGAAGAATACAGCAAGATTCTGGTTCTAGGGAAATATGTGATATTTATATACAGAGAGGAAATCTATCCAAGCTCGTAACATTTGAACGGAGAAATAATACTAGTTTGCGCAGTAATGAATTTAAAGCTATCCGGATCACAAACTATATGTCTCAATTTAAGATCATCGGGAAGAATTATGTAGATGTATTCATTACCTTTTCTGTTTAATTGCTTTAAATTCAATACAATTGTGGGCATGTTGAAAAGACCGTCAAATAGGTTGAATGGTAAGTATCAAAGTATGTTATGATTTCATTACTGCTGCTATGTTAAATGACTAGACTCTGTCCACTTCTATAACAATACCAACTTTGTATTGGTCCTCTATTTCTTCATCCTCGATTTCCAGGAGTTACGCTCACTTTCGTTCTCTACACCCCTGAAATACGTCATAGCAAACTGGAGTCACGCAGCTAGATATATGATTGGTCTAAGGTAAAAAAAAACTAACCGATTACTAGGCTGATACCTGACATTTGAAGATTAACGAGGAGCGACGCCTGACTTCAAAGCCAGTAAGTTTTGACGTTACGCAACCGCGAAATTCTTTTGATTGATATACATCAAAGGTTTAAAAGGTCTAGCCTTTTTGTCTCATCGAAAAGGTGGCGCACACTGAGCCTTCAATATTCAATGGCATATTCCAGGGGTTCAGAAGGCAAAATTGAGCGTAACCACTTGATATCGAGGATGATATTACTAGGAACAAACTTTTTATTTCCCACTGTGTATCGCGAAAGGATGAATCCAATAAGAGTCCAATTCGGGCACTCCCCATCCCTACCTTCTACAAAACATTTTTTCCTCTATTCGCAAATGCGGCCAGAATATTAATGCTTTGTCCATGTCAACAATGCCTTTCTCTTCCTCTCCCAGAATGCTCTCCGTATACTCTCATAGACAATACCTCGTCTTTTGGCTTGGTGTTGGGCGTTTCTAAACATAGGTGTCAGGAAATGTGTATTTTGAGACACTAAACAGCTTTCAAAAGAACCACTCATATGGGTAATACGAGAGAATGATAGGTAAATCTAATATCAACCAATCCAAAAAACAAAATCAACTAAAAGCCAAGAATCTATTTATAAAACTATTGCAAGCATGATAGTTCAAGAAAGACTTGCAAAGAATTGAAGAGATCACTAAAAACAAAACATATACAGTGTTGTTTGGCATGCCCTGCTACCCCTATTTTCCAAATTCGGTCAAAGTCGAACAATTTCTAAATTTCGACCAATCAGAGGCCATCATTTGCCTCAGCATGACTGTCATGGCAACGAAACATATACAGTGATGTTTGGCATGCCCTAATACTCCTATATAACAAGTTCGGTCAAAATTGGACAGTTTCTAACTTTCGACCAATTAGAGGCTACGATTGCGTTGCCATGGTAATAGCTTCGGAAACGATTTAATAGTCAAAGTATCGATTTTGTTTACTTAAACCACTTGACAAAGTCTCAATAAAATCGGTCAAATAACTGTGGCGTTATGGCCGTTCGTAGGAAAACCTGTTTATAGTGACCAGTACCATGGCAACCGAAATTTTGAAAAACAAAGTTGCATGCACATCTACACATGGTCCTAAATATTCCAAGGAAGTTTCATTAAAATCAGTTCACAAGTTCAGGAGGAGTTGTCTTGACAATATATGTCTACAGGCAGACCTACGGACGGACGGACGGACAGACAACCTGATTCCAGTATACCCCCTCTAACTTCGTTGCGGGGGATTATGATGCTAGCAAACTTAAATTGTGATCTCTATAATGACCATCTATTAGTATCTGCTGCATGCGAATGAGGTTATGGACTTGGGCATGACCCGGCTCCCAATATCATCAGTGGTGGAAGAATTTAACAGTGTTGACTGTCCAAAGACCAGTAGCTCAGGAGTGCAGGGATCAAAACTAAAACAGAACGGAAGTGGTCGGCAAGCTCCGTCGTCAAGCAAGCAGATAGCTGATTGCGATACAGCGACATTGTGGGGACAACATGTATCCGCAGGCAAGGACTTCGAACATCACTTGAACAACGGTGAGAAACAGCTAACACAGTTGGTAGGAGGAAAATTGTGTAGGACAATATTAGAAAGATGGGGGAAGAGATCAGGAAGGCGAATTGGTAAAAATGAGAGCACCGGGTGCAGGGACTAGATGGACCAGAGACAGACAATTTACATGATCAGATATCTTGAAGCTAGAGCCATGCAGAATCCATGTCCTCCTACCATCGGTGTACGACGTTTTGCCAACACCTACAACCCTACACCGATGGGAACTGACGCAAAGCCCCAACTAACTGTCCACTGTGTGTTCATCCAGGTAGCCTATCCAACGTGTTATCATCGTGTAATATTGACCTGACATAGGGACGATACAAATAGAAATACGACAAGGTCCTGCGAGATTTACCAGACATGTTTGAAACGTAAAAAAAGACGAAAGAAGAAGAGAAGAGAGTGATGAAAGAAATACTCTGCATAAATTTTGTAAGATCCGGGAAGACTGCTCACCTGATTTGTAGTTTGGAAGAGGCTAAGACTTGGGAAATCCGATCGGACTTTGGACGAGGACTGGTCTTCCCAGACATCGTCCAAACCAAGATACGCCCATATATTCTGCTCTGGTCACAGCAAGGGAAGGATATGATCATGGTAGAGCTTATTGTTTCCTTGGAAGAAAGATGCGAAGAGTTGCATGAGGGAAAAGTACGTAAGTATTGCTGATGATGTAAGGGATTGAGTGTTTGGGCTTACCCGGCACAAACAATGTGGAGGATAGACACGACATTGGGCATCAGAGGAAGACACCGAAGGACAGCCTTACAACGACTCTCAACAACAGCAGAGAAGTCGTCTAGTTGGCTCTGGTGGGGGATAGAAGACATGAGCTGGATGCCACCAACCGACGGGCAGTGATTGGACAACCACTGTCGACTCGCCATCTTTAGAGCGTTCCAGAATAGGAGTCAAAACGCCCCGTGACAGGTGGTCCTGGCTGATGACGTCGGTGGTTATCTCAATCAAGCGATTGTATAGAGGTAATGTTTCCCATCTAATAATACTACGTCAGTGTTAAAAAGGGTTAAAGAAAAATCAAAACTCTACCAAGTCACACTAGAAAAAAATGCTAACGACTTAAATTGTGATCTCTATAATGACCATCTAATATAATCTGATGCATGTGAATGTGGTTATGAACAGGGAACAAGACATTATTTCATCTTTGTATGTGACAAATAAAACAATTACAAACAATAGTTTTCACTATACTAAATGGCTGTAAGCAATGTGATCATAAAACCGATCGGGATATCCTAGACAGTGTTTAAACCTTTATCGCAATCTCAAAACGGTTGATATAAATATAAAAATAGTACATTAATAAATTACAATGTACAAAAAGTGTAAAAATGAATATACCAGTTAAAAGTTCTTCATAGAAGAGGTTGGGTGATCTATATCAGGCTATCATCAAATCATTTGATATCATTCTGTACAAAGTGTGAATGTAGAATGCTAGCCTCTTAAATCATCATGGACAAATATCTAGTTACAAAAAAAAAACAAGAAATGCGTAGCTAACTACAGTAGATTATTCAAATAGTACGGATGGGAAACCTTAGCTACATATAACAGGAGGGATAATGATGAACTTTTTGTTCTGTTAGAAGTATTACATAAAACGTAACCTTTCTGACATCACTAATATCTGTCTTAATTACTTACCAAACTTTAGATAGTAAGGATTTAAGAGTCAGAGTTTTAACCCTCGGGTGCCGATCTAAGGGTTACAGCTTATTTACTTTCCCCTCAATATTTAGGGTAATATGACCAACTAGGCCCATATATAATAAACTCCCATTACTTCTGCAATTTGAAATTTTTTTAATCATTAAAATACACCCGTTAACAATGATCATCTAATGGTAGAAACTTAGTTGATAGAAACAGTCAATATCATACAATTTTAAATTATAAATCATGCCAGAAACTCAAAATGCTTTATTCTATAATGACCATTTTCCGAAGGTGATTGTAGTTATGGACAGGAAAAATAGTGTTTATTATTTTTATATGTGCAAGAAACAGCAATCACAGACAAATAGTCTCAGCAACATATTCAAATAAGGTATACATTCCTAATAGATCATTATGGACGAGTAACAAAAAACATTTCATGTACTATGTATTTTATTTAAAGAATTATTCAGTACTATAAACCGATTTACACACAGTTTGTTATGGGGAAATTTATTACATGGCAAGCATATTGTATTTATACGATATTCGAACTATTTCATACTTCAAATGACTACCATAGACTTATAACTATATATATCAAATCAATTACTGTTCACTTTGTGTGGATCTTGAAAATCAAAGGAGTATCTTGTCCGTGATGATCGATAATGTTTTCCCTATAACAGTAGTGATGCACAGACTGGCCTACATTTCTTAATTTATCAATTGAATTATCTCCCCTATACCACTCTCATGCATATTGATACTGATGTTTATATGTTTTCTCAATGTATTTCACTGATGATAAATACTTTGTTAAACTAATGCATATAAATGCAACTCTACATCTTTAATGAGAGATTGATTTAAGTATAGTATTTTTTTCTATTCCTTTCATGCATAATGTTTTAAGAATATTGTTGAATTTGGATTGAATTCAAAACATATAATGAGATAAGAACTGATGTTTGTTAGATGTGTATTACTTAAAGTAATATAAAAATAACAATACAAACAGAAGACTTGCATAGGTAAAAGGTATGATTAGTTTACTCCTTAACAAATACATTTTCTTACGGATGTTACATTTTGCTATATGATCACGGCTTCAAATACCACATGAAATGAAACCAAAAATTCTCCATCTTTTTGAAAAATAGCTACTTCCTAATTATGACTGTTCACGGTGTTTTGCAAAATTTGAACATACATTTGTTTATAAAAACAAAAAAAACAAATGAAAAGAAAAGTAAAAAATTATGTCGTGTTAACAAAATCGTAATTAAAAAATCTTTCTGTGAAATTCGAAACTCCACACGTTGTTCTTGAAAAAGTTTACCTAGATACTACCAATTTTTATGATGAAATTGCAACTTCCATTAGTTAATTAACATGTATTGTTGATCGACATTGTATACGCCTGAGTGTAGAATTTTCCCACAGGCCAACGCTCTTCCAGAAACTTCCCCGTAAATATATTTGTCAAATTAATTCAATTTTGCATGTGCTTAAACAAACTTCAGATGAAGTTTGTAAATCTGGCAAATGCTGATATCACGTGTTCACAATTGATGACGATATATTTTGATTTATCTGGTATAAAGCATGACATCAGAGTCAGTTGTTTATCGTCTGTCGATCAAATGACGATTGAAATTGAAATTCATTCATAAATATATACAGGTTATATAGACGAAATTGTAGAGCATCAAAATGAGAAATACTCACAGCTTGTTGTCAAAGAAAATCATAAAGGTGTCCTGTGATAAATTTTTGTATGTGTTTAGAAAGGAGCAATCTATATGTTAGAATATTTAGGTCACTTTGCTTATGTAGGCGTATATACACTGAAATACACTTCCATAACACTTTACTAGGAAGAACAGATACAATCAACAAAATAATATTTCTATAATAGTGTAGAATTTAACTGGGTATTTAAAAAAATGAAATATAATTGGTAAGATTTTCCTACATTTTTAAATATTTCACTTTAATACATGCACATATATTGATAATTTCTTTAAACCAGATGATCCGAAAGGGTAAGTAAAATAGACTGCATCCCCGATGTAAAATATGGTCTTATAAAAATATCATGATAGGAAATTAGAATAGGATTATCACAACAAAACCGTGAACCTCAATGACGAGCGAAATAAAAGACATCGATATTTAAAGCAAGCAAGAAAATAGAAAAGTACCCTATGGGATCATGATGACCTTGTCCGAAGTCCTGGTCACACTTTATCTCTAGAAATCCATTGGTGTTCGTTTATCTGTCAGCATTCACCACAAAAAAGTTACAATTGTAGAAAGCCTGTGAATGGCAAACCAACAGCGACCTGCTACAATGTATGACAATAGTTTTTTTTTCTTCAGTTCGTAAGTTGTATGTTTAAAGTCACATAAATATGTCCGTTATTTAACAAAGCATTTTGCTGTTGTTCCTAACATAATTGTCATTCGATATAATTTGTACAATTTTCGATGAAACCGAACCCTTAGTTACGTACGGCACAAACATCAAACAATTACAACACACTAATCTCAAAGGTTTATAATATAGTTAGTGACTCTAAGCTATTTAAATTTTATAATTTTATAAAATAACAACAACTTATATTTAATACCCTTATGTCATTGTTTAACATGTAAATATAGATATTACGATAAGATTTATTTCATGGTCACAACAGAAAAACACCTGGAAGGAACGGAGATTTATGCAGCTTTGAAAATGAAATGAAATTAAAATAAATCAGTTTTCATATTGATTTTTCTTTCAAGCTTAATGCAAAATAACACTCAAATCTTAACAGTTTATTTAACAAAATATGCCCAAGTCAATGTATTGGAAGAAAGCTGGATTGATCTTCAAACCATTTACAAGGCAGTGCTGACGGGCGATCGATAATCTATAAGAGGAATCCATTCGATGTGCATAAATTTATCCTGTTCTCATCACATAAACCACGTGACAGAGAAGAGTCTATAAAAGAGAAGCTTAAGTAAAAGTTTGTCCAAAGCATACTCTGTATCAGTTCATACTGTAATAACAATGTTTACAACAGAATCTTCATCAGCATTTGCTGGAAATGAGAATAGTACAACAAATTCAACTACTGTTTTCGGTAATAACGAGACATCTACAGCCGTGAGTACTGAAGCTGGTTCCAGCAGAAGTAATTATTACGTCATAGATCAGTCAGCGATGGATATTTTTAGGAAAATATTAATGTGTGGAATCCTTCCACCTATGGCTGCCTTTGGAATCGTCGGTAATATCCTGGCTCTGCTCATTTTGATCCGCCGGAAACCGATTAATTCCACTGCAGTTGTTCTCATCGCCATTGCAATTGCTGATATTGCGTTCATTGCTACGACAATCGTCAATGTTGCTTCCCTGCTTATCATGATTTACTACCCAGAACACGCAAAGGAAGTTACAATAAAAACCATCATTCCTTTCTCCGTATATCTTGGTCCACTTCCGGGCAGAATTTCTAACTGGTTAGTGGCTCTTGTTTCGCTGGAACGTCTCATCGCTGTTACGCGTCCTCTCAAAGTGAAACAAATATGTACAAAAAAGCTGATGATAGTACTGACGACTGTTCTACCCTTATCGGTTGCCGTTCTCACCAGCCCAAAGCTTTGGCTATACGAAGTTAAGGACGTGACCCTACCTGACGGCAATAAAACGAAAAGCATTGCTCTCGGTTTTATTGGTCGCCAGAAGCAACTCTTCGAAGTCTACTATCTTGTTTCTGAAACTCTATTACGGTTTGTACCTATGGGCGTGATAATCGTTTCCAATGCTGTCATTATTTTTGTTACCTGCATACAGGCGAAGTGGAGGAGACAGAAACAAAACTACGTTATGGGTAAACAGCCGTCTACCGACGAGAGACAGATTACAAGGACTCTTCTTACCATTACCTGTATTTTCATCGTCTGTTTGTTACCTTCAACAATTTCACGCCTAATGGTTCTCTTCGATCCTAACAGCACTTACTACAAGTACAGTTCCAATATCCACAGTCTGCTAAGTTTAATTGGACTGCTTTCAGAAACCACCAACTCCTCTATCAACTTTGTGATCTACGTTACCATGAACAGCGCATACCGTCGACAACTCTATCTTATTTGCGGTAAGACATTTAAAAGGAAAGCCGTTTCTAATACCGCTTTCAGTTCCGTTGCAAGTTCCACCACAACCTTGTATAAAGGACAAAACTCCAATACAAATCTGTCTACAACCGACTTGTCACCGGTGGAGAGCAGTGGGGATGTTCACATGTAATGTTGATCGCTGTTTTTTGTTTGTTTTTTTGTTTTTTAAGAAAATCTTTTCTAAAGTGGTAAGAAAATGTCGTTATGAATTTGAACAGAAGTGAAAAAAAACGCTGTGTGCTTGACAATAGCAACGGAACATTACGGAGAACTTATCAAGTATGTATTGAACAGTATGTTATGTCATTTTATATGTATGACGAGAAAATAAAATAAAAATAAAATCTTGATTTTTAACTGTGATTCCTTACCTCAATGAATTTCTCAATGTTTCATCACAGTTGATGCGATGAACAAAAGACAATTCATGAAAACAACACGATAACTTGGTTTAGAATTGTTATTAATTAATAACTTACCGAATGCCAATGTAAGATGTTAGTGGATTTATGTGTGTAAGAATCCAGTATTATCATATTAATACATGTTATGATCTTGACAGCCTGGACAATTTAGTATCATTTTATTTTTCAATCGGTATATTAAGTGATTTCCCCGTCATAATCGACTGAATAGTGTCTACCTCCTTTTCGTTTATTCCGCTTTGTTTATTTCAATGGCAATTTAATCATTCATAGCAACAAAAATTGAAGAAATGACGTTTCTTAATTTCTAACTTACATGGTTTGTCACATTTGTTTGTAGGATGAGAGTATTTATTACTAGTATGCGTCAAATATGATCAAATTTCTCCGTTGATAGCATACCCCTTACCCGATGATAATCGACCCAATTCATTTGCAAAAATTTCAACCCAAGTCCCAACACTTTTGTGTAGATGGCAGTTAAACTACGGATGCACATATGGCGTAATACATAAATTGAAGGATATACAAAGTTATGAGAGTGCTAACATATATCTTATTCAAGTTGATGAATATGTTGACCATGGAGATATTGCACTTTCTTTACCTTAACTAATCAACAACTAGTGCTTGATAATCCTAATATATTTCTTTACAAGGGCATACTTTTAAATCCGACTGTTTCGAAGGTTTGTTTTTTATCAACCGATAGTCCATCTTTTATTCTTTCTCATTTGTTTTGAGATATGTTTGGTTTTAACCTCACACATT
>JAULCA010030447.1:0-18316 GCA_032360845.1 Crassadoma gigantea
AAAATTGGGGCTAGTGGAAATCTTATCAGGGCTAGTGAAAAAAATCACCTACTAGCCCTTGGGCTAGTGGACTAATTCCAAAATTGTACACCCCTGCTATTCTATTAGAATATATTAAAGATTGAGTGTGCTTAGGGACAAAGGTATTATGTACTTTATTTTGAGAAAAGTCTGTTCACTCACTTGCTCTGGAATACTTGTCCTTTTTGTAATGAAATTAGTGTCTGCTACTTGCTGCAATTTAAATTGAGAACTGACAAAATATCTTCAGCATTTTGGTGTGGGTCTAGTCATCTAAGCCAGGAAGTCATATTTCTGGAATTAAGTTCAGTTGATTTGTGGTGTATATTTCCATTTGACACAGGTTGATGTTGTGCTGTGTTAAATTTATGTAAAAATATAAAAAAAATGTTGCAATATTGTGTCTGTGATTTTCAGATTATTAGTCTGCATTGTCACTCGATCTAAAACTTTTGCGGGAGTGTCGAATACAAAGACTCACTGAACAATTAAAAATCATACCACCGCCAAATATCATCCTGACCTGCTGAATATTGTCCTGTAATCGGTATTGAGCTCAAAAACATAGGCCATTTTATGTACATTATTGTTGTTTTTTCTAACATTATGTTTTTATTTCTTCTCAGAGCTACGTACTTTGCAATCCCATAATGCAGAGGATGCTGGTAATGAATTAGAAAAGTTACGAAAGAATTTTGATGAGGAAAGAATAAAAAAGATTCAGGTAACCAGAGAGAAATTTTAAAAGTATAAGTGGATGTGACTGCATATTATGACATCACAATTAAAACAGTGCTGTAATTCATGACCAAACTGTCAATGTTCTACTGAGTTATATAACAACTGTTTGTTATAAATGGCGGTATATTAGTATGGTGAAATAGAACATGCTGAGATAGTCCTTCACAATCATCACATGTAGACCTGACACTGTCCACAGTTCAATACCTAAATGTAACTAATTGTCTGCAAGTTATTATTTTTAGTGATTAGAAATAAAACATTCAGCATTATTTTTCAGGGTTTTACTTAAAACACATTGTTTACGGTTGCAGGCGTTTGCAGTTTTCATATAGAAATCTGATTTACTATCAATTATTGTCAATGCAAAAAAATATCACAATTGGATCATGATCATGCTATGAAAATGAATATCATAAAATTCATTGGCAGATTGCAATTGCCTTAATATTAGATTTGACGTGTTAATGTAATTTTTATGATCTTTGTTTTTAAAGGCTGTGAATAAATTAGCAGAGATTATGAATAGGAAGGAGTTTAAGCCTCAGGGGAAGAACAAGAAGAACATGCCCGATGCAGACATGAAGAAAAAGGAACGGGAACTACGCAAAGCACAACAAGAACTTCAGATGGTATGTCATTATAAAAGTTGTATAGGTCCAATTTATGGTGTTTATAAAGCTAATTAAATCTGTGGTATGATCAGTTTGATTAAAAGGAGACTCATAAAAACTCTGTCATAAGTTCTAGGATTGTATTAAGTATTTGAGAATAGCTGTTTAAAGACAGTTTAGAAAAACAAGAAGGGGAAATACAAGAAATATAAATGGTACATTATTAGGAATGCATTGTTTATATGCTACATCCTTTGTCTTATAGCTTTTAGTGTTTGATAATTATGTGACCTTTAAAAAAAAAGGGTGTCTCATCTCTCCTTACTAACGTGTATAGTACTGAACCTGGAGTTAGAAGTATTGTTTGTTGTGTCGCCCAGGAAAGAGAAAAGTACAACAAGATGATAGAGAAGTACTCACGGGACTTAAGTGAAACTCAAGCTGCATTATATGAGGAAGGTCAGCAACGGGCCAAGTTACAGATGGAACTGGACGCCAAGGACAGTGAGATTGAGTTATTGAGACAAAAGCTAACGTTCTTGAATGTAGATTCAGCTTCAGTGCATAGTGGTAATGGTGAAAATGACGGGGACATTAGTATCACAAGTATATCTCCAGTTACCTCGGACACGCTCATGGAGGGTTGGCTAGCCGTACCCAACAAGGCCAATATCAAAAAGTATGGCTGGAAGAAGCAGTATGTGGTCGTCAGTAGTCGCAAGGTGCTGTTCTACAACTCTGAGAATGACAAACAGAACGCAGACCCAGTATTGGTGCTAGATATTGAGTGAGTATTCTGTGGTTTAGTCACTACAAATGGTAATTGTTGAATAGGATCAGAAGATGAAAAGCTGATTTATGTATTTAGGACCAGGGTGTTCAAGATACTGTAAGCATATCTTCATTAACACACTCAAACATAAAGGAATACATTGAATTAGATTAGAATTGTGTAAAAAGTACTAGAATATTGTTCTGCTAAATTTGTAAATATTTGTCATCAAATTTCTGGCAAGTGTTCAAACAGATATATTTGTATAAGTCTTCATATAAATCATTGAAAAAAAAAAAAATTAAGATGTCTTTCTAGATTTGAATGTAAAAATATTGTCAGATTCTGAAATGAATGTTTACAGACAAGTTTTCCTTTGCATTATCAGAGGTTTTTTCACAATATTTACCAGGAATTAGTCATTAATTACAGTAAACTGAGATGTCAATACTTAATCAAGTTAATGTTTCAATATTTCATTCTGCCATTTTGTTGATATCTAACATCGTTTTAATACATATTTGATATATTTATTTTTATTTTTGTTTCACAGAAAATTATTCCATGTACGACCTGTGAGCCAGGGCGACGTATACAGAGCTGAAGTCAAAGACATCCCCCGGATATTCCAGGTATGTCTGAATAGTTTTCATGGATATTGTAAAAACATTTATAAATCTAATCTTTAGTGCTTGATAGCTTATACTTTGGTGTCCGTCCTCCGTTCGTACATCAACAATTACTTTTAACGACTTCTTCTTCCTAACCACTGATCAGAATTTACCTAATTTGACTGGAAGCATCCCTATGTGGTGAAGATTCAAAATTGTACAAATGGTGGGGCTGACCCCCTAGGGGGCTGAGGGGCGGGGTCAAAAGGGAACAATTTGGCTATATTGCTTTAAACGACTTCTCCCTGGAACCACGAGACAGATATCAACCATATTTGACTGGAAGCATCCCTAGGTGGTTGAGATTCAAAATTTTTCAAATGGTGGGACTGGCCCCCCAGGGGGATAAGGGGTGGGGCTTAAAGCGGGCAATTTGGCTATATTGCTTGAAGCGATTTTTTATCTGGAACAAAGAGATGGATGACAACTATATTTGACTGGAAGCATCCCTAGGTGGTGGGGATTCAAATTTAGACAAATGGTGTGGCTGACCCCCAGGGGGCTGAAGGGCGTGGGCCAAAAGCGATCAATTTTGCTATATTGATTTAAACGACTACTCCTCTGGATCTAAGAGATGGATATCAACCACATTTGACCCCTCCAGATTGAGTGGGGCCAAAAAAAGTTGATTACTTGGAAATGGTGCCCTGGGGCCTGACCCCACACTTGGACACATAGTCCCTGGGTCATAACTTTTAGACAACTTAGATCCCCACCCCAAAACTATATATACAAATGCTGGGCATAAAAAGACGAATGCAATCATTGTATTAGAATAGACCCTGAGGTCTGACCAAACACTAGGGACCTAGTGTCTTAGTCACAGCTTGGAAACATCTGAGATCCCCACCCTATAACCATATATACAATTGCTGAGTATAAAGAGATGAATGCACATATGCTTCAAAGATGGCCTTGGGGTCTGCCCCACCCTTGGAGACTTAACCCCTGGGTCATAACTTTGAAATGGCAAGATCCCCACCCCAAAACTATGATATAAAATTGTTGGGAATAAAATGATGAATGCAGTCATGATATTAGAATTGACCCTTGGGCCTGCCCGACCTTTGCAGACTTAACTCCGGGTCATAACTTTGAAATGGTTGAGATCCCCATCTCCAAAACTAAATTTCTGGCTCTCTACATATACTTATAATTTGCTTGTTATAAGAATAATGTACGATAGAATACTTATCATCGTTTTTACCTCCCAGGACGTAGTCCTATTAGGTATAGGAATCATCTGAATATTTGGTGAAACTTCACCTTGTGGACATGATTTGAGCTTTTCCATGATGGACTGGAATATTTTAGTAACGCCAGATTGTTGATAGTGTATCCGACACGGCACCCTTTGTTTTTGGGGGAAATACAAATGCTGGGCAAAAAGAGATGAAAGCAGTCATGATAAGAATTGATCCTCGGGTCTGGCCACAACCCTTTAGACCTAGTTTCTGAGTCACATCTTGGAATCAGTTGAGATCCCCACCCCAAAACCATACATACAATTGGTGGGCATGATGAAAAATCTAATACAGATATCTACAAGGATTATTGGCCTTGGGGTCTGGCATATTCTTTTAGATCTCATTTGGAGAATATTTTGTCATGATTGCTTAGATATCCAGGTGAGCTGGGCCTCTTTTTAACTTTAATGATACTTCATTATATAATTTTGCCGTTGATGGTGAATGGTTTGTTTTGGTTGTTAATTTTTATCAAGTATGATCAAATATCTGGCAAATGTTCCAACATATATATTTGTATTAGTCGTCATAGAAATCATTGAAAACAAAAAAAAAAGGATTTAAGATGTCTTTCTAGATTTTAATGTAAAAAAATTGTCAAATATGGAAATGAAAGTTTAGAGACAATTTATCCTTAGAATATTGACCCAATGGCATTGACAAATTTTACCAAGCTAAGTCGTAAAAGAGAAACTTGACCTGTTGTTCTGATTTATTTCAGGTTCTGTATGCCACTGAAGGAGAAAATAGACGTCCTGATGAAATAAGTCATGAACTGAACCAGGTAAATTTTGCAGAATTCAACTTGTCAAATTCATATTAGGAAGCATACTACTGAAATACTAAATTGTATACACTAGGTGTGGAAGGTATAACTTATCCTGTCAGATTGAGATTTGGAAATAAAACTCCTGATAGATGTTGAAACCCCATATAATATTTTACTCTACAGGCTATACAGGGTCCTGTATACAACGGTTTTTTACATGAAAATTTGAATTTGAAAATTAATGAGGACAGCAAATTTTCAGTGTAGCTAAAGAAGAAACAATCATGAAAATGAAAAGTTAGCATTGCACCAATTGGCTGATGATTATTGTTTCAACAGGTATTAACGTCCTATCAAGAGCTAAGATCGTAGATCATTCAAGGACATGAATGCAAAAGGCACTCTATGATATCAGTATATACATCAGTTGTTCTCTATAAAGTAAGTATCATTGTTGTTTTCTCATCTCCACAGGACAAAACTTCAATGGTTCAACACAAAGGACATGAATTCATACCCTTACATTTCCGTTCCCCAACCAATTGTGATGCGTGTAACAAGGCAGTTTGGCACATACTTCATCCGCCACAGGCCCTGGAATGTAAACGTTAGTATATGTATAGGACATAATATATATAGTAATCTAATGGTTATCAGTGTTTATAGCCACAGTTTTAACCCTTACGCTTAACTTTGTTTGTAAAAATTGTCCTGATGATGATTGTGTATTAGTCGAAACATGTTGACATTAAGTAAACAAGCTTTTCTTGTGGTGTTGAGAATACCTATTTTCTCATAGTTGTTTTAACTGCAGGCATAGGACTGGAACTTTGGGATGTAGACCCTTAAAAGGGTATTTTCAGGATCCCTTATAACATGAAAACCATTTTACAGTGAAGCAGGCTATAAGCCAGCCCACCTGTCACCTGTCTTTTTGACATGCAGTTTTCTGAAAAGGACCTATTTTGACAGGCAACTTTCTGCTATATAACCTTATTATTTTTTAATCAATTTTGACAGACAGTTTTGTAAATATAGTTATATCAACATTTTGGACAAGGACATTTGAAATCCAGGCTAAAAGCCTGCAGTGAAGCCTTGTTAATGCATTCAGATGTGATATAACTAGATTAATGGGACAGATTTAAATACAGAGAGTTGTTCCTAAAACAATGGTCAGATATGATCTTCAGAATGGTGGTGGCTGAATTAAGGCGGCTCGACCATAACACAGTTTTTACTGTTGCATAGTAAAAGATTTGGATGTACATATATAATGAATGTGTTTTGCTTTAAGATTAATGAAATTCATCTGTTATACCCAGTCAGATTTTGTATTTCTCAGTCAATGTATGTAGTATGTACTGTTTGTGATTTCAGGGTGTCATATCAAAGTACACAAAGACCACTACGACAAAAATGAGGAGTTTGTAGGGTATTGTAAAGGTAAGCTATAGAATATATTGTACACATTTTTTTATGATTTATTTTACTTCTTTTAAAAAAAAAAAATTATAATATGAACTTACTTGTATGGGAGAAAACAGTTATTTCAGATACTCCAAACATTCATCGAATTTGAGAAGAAAAAAAATAACAATAAGTTGAATTGCTTTCTACAGAGGATTTTACCCATTTGCTGATGTGTATAATGTGATGGTTCATTTCTGTTTGCAGTGAACTACGACCAAAACATTCAGGCTAAGGAGATGTTGCTACTTGCTGAGACGGTTGATAAACAGAAACATTGGGTTACACATCTGAGTAAAAAGATTACAAAGAAGGGAATAGTCAGTTCTGGAAATCTTGGGTAATTAGTTCAGATGTTATTGTACATATATATATATATCGCTTAAGTTTTAATACGATACCAAACTAAAAAAAAACAATCCTCTGAAGTGTTGTCAGACAATAAATGGTGATGTTGAAACTCTGCTTTGCAAAATATTGACCGGAATAAAAAAAAATGTTCGATTTGATCCTTGGAAGTATCATTCAGTATTTTCATTTTACTTTAGAAATATTATTCATTTTATCACCAAAAACATTAATTTGTTGTTGACTGTTTTATCACAGTACTTCTCGTGGCACAAGACAGTACTCCTCCTTTGGCATGCAACGCCAGGTTGGAAATCAGAGGTCAGCATCAACACTCCCTCCAAACACTCGGCCAGTGTGAGGCAACACCAGTCAAATCATCATTCAAGTTATCACTTCATCATCATTTTTATTGGAATTAGAGCTGGAAGTTAACTTTGATTACGACTAATTTCTCAATTATTCATCATTTGAGATATTGCATTGTGGACTCTGCCAGTCGAATATGAATGGACATTTCTAGCTTGAGGACACAGTTTAATAAGTTTTCTAACGAAATAATGGCCATCGTCCATGCACAACATTTCGGAATATTTGAAGACACATTGTGAGGAATTGTCATAATTATTCGCTGATTTTCCTAGCTCATACCGACTCTTTCAATTTTAAATATATTTAGTTACTGTGAGATACAGATACAAAACTCCAGGTAAAAAAAGCAGTATAAAAAAGTACAGCTATTATCAGTTATATCCTAGAACATGCAATACAGAAAATATCAAAGATGGTTGTTAAGAAGATTATTTCGTTGCCAAATGTACAGAAAAGAAAACACCAACAAAGAGAACCAACTTTACTGTTCAAATCTTCTCCTCATTAGGTAAATATGTAAGAAAACCTGGATTGGTTTAAAATACCGGTGTGGTTTGGGTGAACCATGTATAAAATACTGCCCCGACCATGGTCATTGCAGAGAGAGACTTGGGAGTTTAACTCCAGCAAAACATACATTTAGGCCAAATTTGTACATGGCACCTCTGATTGAATATCTCGTGAGTGCAAGACCGGTTTTGCAACGGATTGTACATGTTGTAAATATAAACTGTAAATACCCGCTTAATTTTTTTTTTCTCCTCGTAATACCCACCACACGTTCCATCTGATGATGCTGTAAATGTCTTTATTTTTGTGTGGATACACTTTTTGCGAAACTAGCAGTAACATTTTTTTTCTTTAATAAGAAATCCTGTAAAAATAAATGGTAATGAATGCATTGGTACAATTAGGAAGTATAATCATAAATTTCACGTTTTTGAAATCCACCAAAAGTTTACCTTAAAATTTTCTATTTAAGTACAGCCATGAAATCACAGATCTGCAAAAATACAGACGTTTACAGTAGAATTTTTCCCATAAAGCCAGTGTAAATATATATATGTACTAACCAGTCGGTACATGGTCTGAGAAACATGTAAGAATGAATGCAGCAAATATGAGATATGAACAACTTTGATGTAAATATTTGTTTTCTGTTTTATTGTGTCTGTCCTTGTTACATATGTGTTGTATATGCTGTATTAAGTCTTCACTCAATCTACTTACTTACGGTAGAACCTGGGTACTGTGCTAGTGTTGAACATAGTGTCCAAACAGTTTTGGTAAAAAGCAAATTATATTTATCCGTTTTCGGATGGTCTCATAAGTATCCAGGTAATGAATTGTGGACTATTGAAGTCTAGAATGATAAGTTGACACCAGTTTTCATGGTTTTTATATTCCAAATCATTACACTACTTAATTGATTTATCAGAAATGTGGTCACAAGCTGTACAGTTCTGCCATCTTACCTATAATTTGTGACATGCAGTTATCTTATACATATGATCATTCTAAAATCTTTTTGACTAAAAGCAGTCAATATAAGTGTCAAAAAGCCAGCAACTGAGACAGAATTGTATTTGAATTACTTGATTAAGAATGAAATTAATTTGATGTTCACAGTTATGATGGTGAATTAAAACAATGTTTGGCAGAAATAGATTGAAAACAAAATTTACCTATACAAATTTGTTCAACATAATATGGAATTTGTGTAGGTAAGATCAAATAAATGTAGGTAAGATTTGTCACATCCAAGAAAACTGCTGGACGAGACAAAGGGTTCTCTCTACAATTCACGACACTTTTGAGCACAGTTGAATCTCCCCAAATGTTGGAACATAAAAAAGTGCAATATTTTTGTAGACATTTTTCCAGTCTACAGTGAAGCTGATGCTGCTGACAATGATAATATTGTTGTACCATACAACATTAATGTGATGTATACATCTGGGTTTTTTTCAAACTGGTTAAAAGTATTTTCACTAATCAGATTTTCTTTTTGTTATCTTGAAAAAGGCTTGTTTCTTTCTTGTAAGAAGAGAAATCATTCTTTATAGAAAATAATCTTTCTGTAGTTCCTTAGGTAGGGAAGGGATACTTAAATAAAAATTGTTTCATCGACTTGAACTACTGGCAGAGCCTGTCAAACATACAAACGCACAGAAGAGATCATTTTCTTGTACTGTTGGCTTTTATGTACTGTAAGTTCTATATGTGTGGTCTTCTAGTGTTAATGTATTACAGTGTTAAAAGTGTAATGTCAAGTGTATGATATATCCCAGTAGATACACGCTCACGTATAATATACTCATGAAATGCACTTCCCTGTTAAGTTTGAAATAAAATTCAAAGAGTGTTTTGTAATTATTAGATTAATTAATTATTAATGCATTCCATAATATCGTTTGTAATGACTTGTTTTTTAACCCTCCCATTTGAGTAGTTTAGATCATCAGACTTTATAACTTACTATTATTAAAGTGCTAACAAGTAAAGCAGAGAAATTATTTATATTTTCGTTACTGTGGATGGTGTTGTAAACTTCCTTTGTGTAATCTAGCTTTGGACTATGTTGAACTTTAGATGTGAGGTTAGTATTATGCTGCAGCTTTTCTTGTTGATGTATTTTCCATATCTTGAACGGCTTTTTCCCCCAACCTGTATGGTAATATGAAAAAATACTTTAGAATCTGACAGCCAATGGATTGAAATATGTGAGGTTTTTGCGTAAATTACTATTTCCATAATGAAGATTTATTTAAGATAAAAATCTGAAATTGTGCAGTAATCAAGTTATTTTTAGGTTTTGAATTCACATATATAATAGTGATGATGTATTTTTACCTGGCTGTTATTTTATCATAACGTAATCTACTGGTATGGAGTTAAATATTGACCTTAATCATGACTTGTAGCTCCTATCAAAAAGAGCTCCTTGTGGTTAATCTGTCAAAATAAATTTATTGGACTTGCTCAAATTAATTTGGTTTGATAACAGTCAAGCCTACAAGTTAAGTGATTCTTTATCATGAATAAAATGTAGATTTATGCAAATAATTTATGCTGATTCAAGGGATATAGCTTTTGCACAAATCCAACCAGTTATGTGCAGGGTTGTGTATCCTTAAGATTTCAGACCTCTATATCACCAACATGTTGAGTCTGTCTTAACCTGAGATCAAATTTTTAATTTCCTATGTAGCATTACATGGAGACTTGCAGTCAAACTCAGTTCAGACAGACTCAAGGGTTGTGATATTAAGGCCCAATATTGTAACTATACTGATACAGGAGTAGTCTTGGTTTAAACTGTAACTATACTGATACAGGAGTAGTCCTGATTTATGCTGTAACTATACTGATACCAGAGTAGTCCTAATTAAAACTGTAACTATACTGATACAGGAGTAGTCGTGGTTTATACTGTAACTATACTGATACCAGAGTAGTCCTAATTTATACTGTAACTATAATGATACCAGAGTAGTCCTGATTTATACTGTAGCTATACTGATACAGGAGTAGTCCTGATTTATACTGTAACTATACTGATACCAGAGTAGTCCTAGTTTATACTGTAACTATACTGATACAGGAGTAGTCCTGGTTCATACTGTAACTATACTGATACAGGAGTAGTCCTGGTTTATACTGTAACTATACTGCTTACATGCAGTTATACTGATTTGATATCACAGTGGTTTGGAGGCTAGACTGGCTTCACTAATGTGTTCACAGGGACTTGTTATGTTATATTGTTGATATATCATGGTGCTGCCACTGTATGCGTAACTGTTGATATTATGTGTTATACTTTGTTAAAGACACAATAGTTCAATTATTTCAGTCATATTTGAATATTGCGTAACAGAAAATTTGATAAGTCTGCGTGAATAGCCCTTTAATGCTGTAAAGTTCAGATTGAGTGTTACCATGATAATGGATAGTCAACCGGGCTTATTGATGAGACTTGCAGCATTCTACGCTGATATAGGGTATTAGGAGTGTGTATATGTGTATAAATGTTTGTTTTAATTTGCATGAACGGAAGTTAGCATGAAAGAATTTCCCCAATATAGGCATTTTCCAAATATAAGTTGCTATATTGAGTATACCCTGATTGAGTTCCTTTGCTAGTTATGTAATTGCTTCTATTCTATGCTTAGCATCTTTAGGATTTGTATCATCTGTATATATTATAAACCAGGCTAAAACCATTAGTTAAAAGTCTTCAATGACAGACCTTTGAAAGGCAATGTATCTTGTTGTTGTTACTGTATTAGCACATTTCAGATCTCTTTGTCAACTGACGAGAAGTTGATCCTCATTTGAAATTTTTTTCTTGCTGAATATTTTCAGTAAACATGGTTGTGAGTTTTCTGGTGTTCATATTCACGATTTTTCTCTTGCTTTTTAAAATGTAGAATTAATGGCTATACATGGTCATATATTTAAAACTCAGAAACCTGGCCAGTAATTTCTTTTTTTCAAATGGCCATCGTTAGAGCAAACATCTTTAATATTTTTTTGAAAAATTCTCAAATATCATGCTCAATCTAGCTTTAGCCAGATTTAATTTCTCAATTATGAAATGCTGGTATTTGAATTAGTTTTAATCACACAATATGTGAAGAACTATATTAATGATTTGTCTTCAAAATGACAGGATTCTGGATATAAACATAGCAATTATAAATGACCAGTTGTTTCCTCATACTGAAAACTGATCATTCTGATTTCCAAAATGAGCATTCTGTTTCAGACGATCTTGACTGCACATCCTTGCCCCTGTAATATTTCTGTATGACACTTCGATTCAGGTTACATCTCCAAGAAATCCACTGCTACTATTTCACTGCCAAGCTTTGATGTTTAGAGATAGAATAGATTATTACAGTGTCTTATTGTCATTCCTAGTTAGACCATAATTAGAACCATGTACTAGATTCGAGTATGTTCACCTGTTTTTTATTTCAAAGAATCTACATGTATTATGAAATTCCTTAGTATTTTGTTATCACTAATTAGCCTCTAGGTAAAGGTACTGGATTTCATCAAGTCTTTTTATTAAGGATAATTATTTGAAATTGGAGATGGTAGACTGACAATTATTAACCTCATGTATAAGATATATTAATTTGTAAATATTCATTTACCTCTATAAATAAATAAAAACACACAGACACCATGTTGACCTAGAATGGGGAAAATAGAAGCGGGGGTCAGAGGTCACCTCACAAAGTGCTTGTCTCATCGTCAGTTACACTACTTGCAGTTTAAACTACTTTGGTGATTTGTACATATATAAGTTATTTACCAGTACTAGTTACACAAGCATACCAATGCTTCCTCTTTACGTTACCAATACAGCTGTTAATCTGATTTACTCTCTGTATACATACCATGTATGAGTTTTGTTCTTTCCTGAACAACAACAACAATTATGTGATATAAAACTCAATTAAAACCAATTTAACAATACATGTCATACTGTGCTATTAACATGTATGGTTGCTGAAGCAAAAAAGTGCCTAAATTTAGTGCACCATTTATATTAAAATATTAATGATATACTTTTTGTGTTACTTTTTTGTATATATTTACCCACCTAAATGATGTGTGTGAAGGGTTAATATGTTCTTTTTTGGGTTAAGAGAAGAAAAAGTATACTCAAGATAAGAGGTCAAATTCATTCATTTTCTCAAATGGTTTCTTCTAAAGAACAAGGATGCCTAAAGCAAATAACTTTCTGGCAATAAGGGCTACTAAAGAAATGACCTTGACCTAAGTTCTAGGTCAATTGTCAAATCTATTCAAATACTAAGTTTAGAAGAAACATCCTTGGAGGAAAGAGAACAGATTTTGCATAAATGGTGACTGACCGACCAGGGGCCAAAGGGGCGGGGCCCAATAGGGGAAATATAGGCAATTCCCTTAAATCGCTACTAGTCATAAAGTACTAAATGGATTTTAATCAAATTTGGTCAGACACATCCTTAGGGGAAGGAGAACAGATTTTGCATAAATGGTTACTCTGACCCCTCAGGGGCCAGAGGGGCAGGGCCAAGTAGGGGAAATATAGGCAATTTCTTTAAATTGCTACTAGTCATAAAGTACTGAAAGGATTTTATTCAAATTTGGTCAGAAACATCCTATGGGGAAGCGGAACAGATTTTGCATAAATTGTGCCTCTGCCACCCCTGGGGCCAGAGGGGCGGGCGCAATAGGGTAAATAGAGGCAATTCCTTTACTGTAGGAATTAAAGGATTCATTCCATATTTGGTCTGAAGCATTCCTGGGTGAATGGAAACCAATTGTTTTATTACTGTGGGTCTGGCCTCGCAGGGGCCTGAGGGGTGGGGCCCAATATGGGAACATAGTAAATTCTTTAAAATCCTTCTTCTGTAAGAATGAAAGGATTTGTTACATATTTGGTCTGAAGCATCCGTCGGTCAAGGGGAACCAATTTTGTATAAACTGTGGGTCTGGCCCCCAAGGGCTTGAGGGCCGGTGCTAAATAGGAGAAACAGCAAATTCTTTAAAATCCTTCTTCTGTAGGAATGAAAGGATTTGTTTCATATTTGGTCTGAAGCATCCCTGGGTAAACGGCAACTAATTTTGTATAAACTGTTAGTGGCTCCCCCAAGGGCCTGAGTGGCGGGGCCCAATAGGGGAAACATAGCAAATTCTTTAAATCCTTCTTCTGCTGTAGGAATTAAAGGATTCGTTTCATATTTGGTCTGAAGCATACATGGGTGAATGGAAACCAATTTTGTATAAACCGTAGGTCTTGCCTTCCAGGAGCCTGAGGGGTGGGGCCCGATACGGAAAACATAGCAAATTCTTTAAAATCCTTCTTCTTCAGTAGGAATGAAATGATTTGTTTCATATTTGGTGTGGAGCATCCTTGGATGAAGGGGAACCACTTTTGTATTAACAGTGTGTCTGGCCCCACTCTTGGAGACATAATCCCTAGGTCATAATTTAAAGACGATTGAAATTCCCACCCCAAAACTATATATACAATCACTGGGCATAAAGAAACGAATGCAGTCATGATATTAGCACTGTTCCTGGATACAGACCAAACCCATTGGGGCCTCGTTTCTGAGTCACAGCTTGGAAACTGTTGAGACTCCCCATACACAAAATTGCTGGGCATGAAAAATCTAATACAGATTGCTACAAGGATTGGCATAGGATTGGCCTATTCCCTTAAATCTCATTCCGAGAATATTTTGCCATAATTGCTTCGATATACAGGTGAGCGATACAGGCCCTCTGGGCCTCTTATTTATGTTTGCATTAACCCAGCTTGTGTTACATGATTAAATATTTTTACATATACACAATTCATTACTGGGATATATACGTAATGGAAACCTGCCAAGATATTTGTGAAAATCTTTTTAATAACGCCAAAAATCCTTCCTAAACCACGATGTGTAAAAAATATTTGTCATGCCTCAATTTGATTAGGTTGACTGCTTAAAAACAATTTGAATGCTTTCTGTATGCAAACTTTTGTCATGTGTTTTGGAAATAGGATACCCAAAGCCTAGTATAGTGAATCCTTACCTGGCTATACAGGTAAAAAGTTGCATTGTTAGCTTGAACAAAATTTCGCCACCAAAGTAATTTTTACCTCACGTGCGTATAGGATGTATTTTTGGTGTTATTAAAGAGTTTCACACATACCTCTGTAGGTTTCCATTCTGTATATATCCGAGTAATGAATTATGTATAAAAGCTAGGTTGATGCAACCATAAAAAATTACAAAATCTCACTTTTTCTTAAAAAAACACTTTTTTGGGGAAAAAAACATGAAATTTTGAATTATTTGTTCACAAATGAAACGTACAAGCACAATTAAAGTGCGGTACGGAGGTTGTTGCTCGTAAATTTTACCAATTGCAAACGTAGCTTTCCCTTAAACAAAGTTTGTAAAGGAATTAACTTCACTCATTTAGTGTCACAGATGTCAACTAGGCATATAAGTTAAAACATTCAAATGACTTAAGCCCAACAACTTCAGATGGTGGGCTATTCAAATCACCATCCATCTGTCTGTTCTTGAACAATTATTGTAAGCCTTATTCTTAGAGAATACTGAAGTGATCTTTCTCAAACCTCACATGTAGATCCCTCATGATTGTCCATATTTATGCATATCAAAGTTTGGGACTGATAGGAAAACCAAGATTGATGGCAGGCAGCAATTTTTTTTTTTTATTTCTGAGTTAAGTTTGCTAGTGCTATAATTCCTAAAGCACTGTGGAAGGTTCTTTCCTAAATTTCACATGAATGTTCACCAGTCCCTAGTAAGGCATATCTAATTTTGGCATTAACGGGAAAACCAATATTGCCGACAGACGGTCATTTTGAATTTTGAGAGTTTTAGTTTGTTAGTGGTATATTTCAGAAAGTACTCGGGGATCTTTCTCAGATTTCAAATGAAGGTTCTCCATGGTCCCTTGTTACCCATATGAAATTATAGGTTTGAAGAGAAAACTAAGATGGCCAGCAGGAAGCCATATTGAAAAAAATGTGGCATTATTTCTCGGAATGTACTGGAGTGATCTTACTCAAATTTCACATTGAAGTTCCCCAAGATTCCTAGTTACGCCTTTCGAAATAAGGGACAAAGAACATACCTTGAATATATTTTTTTAAGGTTTGTAAATAAAAGGCCACTACTTGTACCAGGCGAGTGTCTTCAGACCCATTTGTCGCGTGCTTTCCTAAACGCTATGAAGGACCAAGTGATCTTACTCCGTGGCGGATCATTTGACTTTGTTTCTGTGAAAGCCTTCTCCTCCTGAACTGCTAATTATTTTTAAGGTGAATTGTTAAGAACTACCGTTAAAAGCCGGATGTTTTACAAAGAGAGGGGGTGGCCTACCTCGCTTTAGAAGGGAAAGATGGGCTATTCGTTAGAAGACTTAGGTCAGGGTGGCATTACCTAATTTGGCTTGGGACTTGTTATGCTACATAAAAGGAGGATTTTAGAGTTGGGGTTCTTGAAGAAGAAACAGGCATATGGCTTAATATTTCAAAGTATAGCTTATCACAGTGTATGTATTTTACAGAGACTGTGTAATGGTGTGTGGAGGGGTTATTGGAGTGTGTGTATGTTGCAGAGACTAACCCTTACGGAATTCAGACTTCGTTTGGCAGGATATGCCTCCGAGTTGATGGAATTCAACAAATAAATGAATGTCTCTCCTTCTTATGGAAACCCTGAAGGGACTTTTTTAGTTACCACTTATTTGTTAGAATTTATTTGTTCCTACTTATTTGTAATTCCTTATTTGCAAGTAAGTATTATTAATACTAATGTTTTATATTATAATAATTATTTATTTTCAGCTCACCTGCCCGATGGGCTAGTGAGCTTATGTCCTGGCGCGGCGTCCGTCGTCCGTCTGTCGTCTGTCCACCATCTGTCAACTTTTCCTTTAAACGACTTCTTCTGAAGAATGGACGGGCCTAGAGTTATCATATTTGGCTGGTGGCTTCCTTGGAAAGAGCCAACAAAGTTTGAGAATGAAAATGACCTTGTCATACTTTCAAGGTCACATGGGTTAAATGTGTCAAACACTTAAAACAGCTTCTTCAGAAGAACTAAAAGGTATGTAATCTTGTAAGCTTCAAATTTTGCTGGTAGCTTCCTATGAAAGAGCACAACAAAGCTTACGAATGAAAATGACCTTGACCTACATTCTTATAGCTTCTTTTGTAAAGACTGACAAATATTGAGAACAAAAATGATTTTTTTTCAAGGTCACGGAGGTTAAATGTGTCAAACACTTAAAACAACTTCTTCTAAAGAACTGAAAGTTATGGAGTCTTAATTTATGGCTGGTAGCGTCTTTTGGTGGTACCCATCAAAATTTGAGAATGAAAATGACCTTGATCTACTTTCAAGGTGATATTGGTCAAATATGTCAAACACATCAAACGACTTCTTCAGAATAATGGGAAGGCCTACAGTCATAATATTTGGCTGAAAGCTTTATGCATAAGAGCCCAACAAAGTCTGCGATTGAAAAATACCTTGACTTTCTATCAAGGTCTCAGGGGTCAAATATGTCAAACACTTCAAACGACTTCTTCTGAAGAAATGAAAGGTATAGACTCTTAATATTTGGCTGGTATTTTCTTTGGATTAAAGTTGAGAATGTTTGCGAATGAAAATGACCTTGACCTACTTTCACGGTCACAGGGGTCAAATATATCATAAATATCAAATGACTTCTTCTGAATAAACGAAAGGCATAGGATTATAATATTCGGCAGGTGGCTTCTTGGGATAGAGTTCATCAAAGTATGGGAATGAAAATTACCTCAGCCTACTTTAAATGTCACAGTGGCTAACAACACTGCAGACGACTTGTTCTGAAGAACTAATACACAAGGATTCATAAGATTCGTCTGGTAGCTGCTTGGGATAGAGATCAACACAATTTGAGATGGAAAATGACCTAGACCTATTTACAAGGTTACAGGGACAAATATGCCAAACATTTAAAACAACCTCGTCTGAAGAATCGAAAAGCATAGAATCATTTAATATTTGACTGGTAGCTTCAAGTGATTCAGCCGACAAAGTTTGCGATTGAAGAAAAGTTTGATATTTGATGAAAATAATTTGCTCATATACAGGCCCTTTGGGCCTCAGGTATTATTAATATTGTTATTTCATATTCATCCTTTTGTGTTTATGCGGAGTGCCATTGAGTATTTAATTGTCTGGAAACTATCAAAAGTCCATTTTTGTGTTTTCTTATTTGTTAATTCTTATTTTTTATTTCTTATTTGTTAATACTGATTTGTTACTTGTTGATTCTTATTTGTTTTTACTTATTTCTTAATACTTATTTGTTATTCCTTGTTTGTTATTTAAGCAGGCAACCTCTGTTCAGTTATAATATAAAATGTTCACTTTTAATTAATCAATTAAGTTAAGCGTGTCGATTAATGTAAGCTTTATCAACAGTAACAATTTAATTGTTTTGCATGTTCGTTAGAACTGAAGCCGTCCATTTTGCCGGACAGCCCTACCATGTTTTGTCGTCATTATCAAATAACCAATAAGTAATAAAAAATGAAAAATAAGTAGTAACAAATGAATGCTAACAAATAAGTGGTAACTAAAAATGTCCCTCCTGGACTTCCGTACCTTCTCGATTGGCCCCAATGCGGAGTGGCGTCAGACAGCTGAGCTGTCCCTCGCTGGAACCGGGGCTGAGCAGGACCGGGGCTGGTGAGGACCGTCAAG
>JAULCA010030558.1:0-18309 GCA_032360845.1 Crassadoma gigantea
TTACCTGCTAAAGACATTTAAAGAGGTGCCTCTATGTGTGTAGTGTATGCGTGCTACGTGTGTGTATGCAGGACACAGGATATGTTGGGTTGCTAGCCTCCTTGTGATAGCACGGACCTGATGCAGACATTATAGTGATATCTCACTGAAGTACCATGCCAAAGGCACCCAGCA
This sequence comes from Crassadoma gigantea, assembly GCA_032360845.1. NCBI lineage: Eukaryota > Metazoa > Mollusca > Bivalvia > Pectinida > Pectinidae > Crassadoma > Crassadoma gigantea. The sequence goes on from JAULCA010030558.1 coordinate 175, forward strand.
CAGTATTCCACCCGGCCACATTGTACTGACAACGGGTGATTCAGTTGTTGTATTTCCCCTTAATGTTGAACGCTAAGCAGGGAATAACAGCTACCATCGTTAAGGACTTTGGCATGTCCCGGCCTGAGGACAGAACCCATTGCCTTCCTCACCTTGGCCAACGTTCAACATGAAGGCCAAAGGTGGGGTGTTGCCAAGTAAGGCGCTAGGAAATAAAAGGTAGTTAGAAGTACAAAGAAATATAAAGATCACAGATATTACAATGGGTGCGGCAGATATATTTTGGTAGATTTTGTTAAATACAGAAGCAGATCAAAACAAATTTATTATTTGAACCGATGTGGGTTTTTTGCACTGTCAGAAAAAAAATAAATGAAAGACGATAAGTCTTACCAATATTTTCAATTGTAATAGTCTACTTCATTTTTAACTAAACTGTAAGTCATGTATTTAAAATTTAAGAAAACAGATGAGATTAATGAAAAAAACATTGAACTATAGGTTGTCAATTTAAATCGATAAAACAAACCAAAATAAGAGAAGTTGATATATCATCTTGAAATATATACAATTTGTAAGAATACATAAATTTCCAGTTATTTTAAATGCAAACAAATAAACATTAAGGTACGATATCTTATTCTATGTATAAACTGATATTTTAGACGCGTGAATGCATACTGGTTATATACTAGTATACATTATAATATATACAATTACGCCTATAATATTAATATGTATGTCAAAATGTTTTATGTCACCATTGAAGCTTATTGCCATAACCTGAAATTAAAGATACCAGTCTCATCCTCGACATATTAATATCCTTTCTTTATCTTGGTGCGATAATAATGGTCATCTCGTTGATAGTTTTAAATAGAAAAAAACCCAACCGTTTTCTACACGTTTCTGAACAGTTTATTATGTAACAACGTCATTTTATCCCAGAGCCTGATCTCAGCTCTGGTCGTTATACATTGGCACATCCTCATGACTTATCTCAAACCGCAGACAGGATTTTCTGTCTACTAGTCTACAATCGCCATTTAATAATGTGATAGATTTCATAGCGACCCGATATCCAGTTAAACGCTTTGTTTACCGCGTCTTACACGCTTTGTTGTTTATACTGTCCTTGAATATTCTCTTCTTTTTCTTTTGAATTAGTGAATCATCGGCTGCTCTCTTTTTGGTTTTGTATCTAATCGGATCCTGTTGTTGCTATTGTTGCTGTTGTTGTTATTGTTGCTATTTTGATGTCTCCTCGATTCCTGGTTTTTGTTGTTCCTTTCACTTTGGTGTGGGTTACGTGTCTGCGGTGTATTTCACACCGAGGACTTTGAATCTGCTCTTGCCCTTGCGCGTGGACTCTCTTGTATAAATATATTACATTTTAAAACAGTATTTGATGACGTTATTGCCATTTACTCCTACGATTATGTGGATTTAAATACATTTTGATATGGCGCCCTAGTACCTTTAGAAATTGTTGTGCTGTTCATAGCTTTGTATTCAATGGATACAATGATAACGAGAGCGTACTGTAGTGGAATGTGTCGTTTAGTAAGGAATACAGAGACAGAGGATAAGTATGATGTTCATTTCAAAATATTTGATCATATTGTCAGAATGTTATATATACCAGATTCGGAGATTAAGAAATTAAGTTGTGAAGTGTATTGACAATATATACTTCTGTATTTATTTTTGACCATCCTAAATGACCACATGCATTTCATTGCAATTGTACTTGTAACATGAAAGCTACATTTACTCAACATCATTCATTTGTCCATGAATAAAGTCGAGTCATTTTTATTGTAACGGCATTTATATAACAGAAATGAAAACGACACTTACTCGACCTGGCAAGCGAATACAGTCTTGGTGTCAAAGTTCAATGCTACTCAATATAATGGTTATGCTAACTCTTTGGCCGCACAGTAATTCTTGCCATTAAGAATGGGTTGGGTTGGCTTCCAATTAGTCAAGTCGTTTGATTTGAGAGCTTTTCCACTTCCTTCCAAAACCCATTCATCTTGTACATCTGAGTATCGCAATCCAATCCAGACAGCCTTCGCGTTGTATTTGGTCTAGCTTGTTTCAGAAAAAATTGACACATCTGTTTATGGAAAGGCAACAGTGTTCTTATTGATGTGCTTTGCAATGTTAAGACAGGTTATGAAAATAATGAAATGATAATGATGAAATAAGTCCTATTAAGACAGAGGTATAGGAATACTATATTTTAATAAATTTTGTGGTACAATATCAAAACACGACTTATGCATTTTATAGTAGACACCACATACTATGCTGTTAAAGTTAAACGCAATTCTTATAAAATAGTTTTGTCTAAACTAACAGTATACAATACATGAAAAGTACGAAACTTACAGCAAGAATACTGGTCATAGATGACGAGAAAGATGCCCCTCTCATATTTGCGCGATTCGGCTAATATAGATCCGTTGGTTTGGGTGCAGGCTTCCTAAAATGTAGATATGAAATATAAGATACATAACAGATAGGTTTACACGTTTATCACTTCTGATATCGTATTTATGTGTTTTGCAGCATTTATGCATGTGCGTTTTAATTGCAACATGTAACCGCGAGATCATTCCAACGGAAAATAAAGATACCTTGTGAAAAATTAAACAATGATCAAATGAGAAACTATTTTGCTAAAAAGCGCAGCATCAAAGATATCCATAGTTTGACAGGATTGCGAGATAAAACGTTAAACGTTGATAAGAACAGAAACAGAGAAACATCCAAACAAAACAAAACGATTTCATGAGAGATTCCCAGAAAGGGAAAACCAAAACGTAAAAAAAGATCTTTAAGCGTTGCCTGCACTGTCATTATGCCTATATATACATATCTTTAGTCAGAAATTATTTAACAAGACTTTAGAACAAGTATCATATTTAAGAAAACCTTAAGTAGCTCTCGTAGGTCAGGATGAAAACATGTCTCAACAAAGATTCATATGTTCGCTAGAACCTCCGTAAGAGTATTTCATTGAATCTTTTAAAGTCGGAAATGTTTATTTAGCTTTATTCAATATGTAATATCATAGATTGATTGTATTTGAAACCAATGGATATTCTTATATATTATTCAACAAGTGATTTTGAAATAGTCTGTAAATTACATTGAGAAGTTCAAAAGTAGAGAAAATGACTTAAGACCACAACCCTAAACATTGTAGTTTGGAACCTCAGTTAACGACAAAGACTCACCGGGAAAGGATGCTACTGACCCAAACAACTATCATATTTCTCTGGCAAGTTGTGTATGTAAAACGTTGAAACGAATGACTAACACAAGGCTGGTTTGGTTTTCTGAGGCCAACGATATAATATCCCCTGTTCAAAGTTGTTTTAGAAACGGGAAAGGGGACAAATGACCATCTCATCAGAATTGAGACATTCATACGAGAAGCTTTTGCCAAGAAGGGACACGTTGTTGCAGTGTTTTTTGATTTTGTGAAGGCCTATGATATTACAGGACATTTTGGCATCATGAAAGATCCTCACAACCTTGGCTTACGTGGAAACCTATCCAATGTTATATCTAATTACCAATCAAATACCATGTCAAAGTCCGTGTTGGTTTAACTTTTTCTGAAACGTCTAAACAGTAAATTGGAGTCCAACAGGATGGAATCCTATCAGTAACCCTGTTTGGTTTTAAAATCAATGATATAGTCAAAATGTCTTGGTCACTAAACAGAAAGGTCGTAATTTGTGGATGACTTCTTTATCTGTTACAGATCTAAGATCATGCAAACGATGTTCCTCCGTGGACCGTACACACATATGATTTAAATTTTTCTTAACATAAGCGAACACAAATTCTCCTTTCGGGAATGCATTCCTAACTACCCTTCTCATTTACACTGATGGTTCCAAAGATGGTGAGAAAGTGGCAGCAGCCTGCTGTACTGCTTATTCTAGCACTTCAATTCGACTACCAGACGGTGCCTCAATTTTTTCCGCCGAAGCATGCGCCATTGGTTCATCAACCATATCGATGAACACCGCATTAAAAAGGCAATCATTTGTTCAGACTCTCTTACTTTTCGAATACCACGTATCTTCAAAAAGAAGTATAAATAAAAATCAATATGTCTCAAGGCACACTTATTAGCATAAAAATGAACACCGACCTTCATATCACACAAAACAATAGAATATTACCTTATGAAAAAATGATTACGATAATTCATTTCGAAAACTCTTTGTCATACCAGTTGTTTATTGGTTAGTGCTGTTGTAGAATATCTGCATTTGAATGAAAATTTGAAATATGATTATTTAAGAAGAATATTCCTTTCAGTCCTTATAAGACGGTATGTGTAAGTGGTATCAATAATGCAACTTTCCTATCTTGCACCTTGCTCTTTTTTTTCAAAGTTTTATCTTTATGTATTATTTGCTACTAATTTACATAGCTATGTTAACTTTACTAATTAAATAAGAAAATTAACGTTTCTTACTATACGAAGTATTTATCTGCATTAAATAGTAATCCATGTCATGAAATTCAAAGATCTTATACAATTGGATTAGCTATACATGTAATATTCCCCCTTTAAGTAATGAATACACTTTTGAAATTATGTTACCAAATACCTTTACAACACTTTGTCAATTGCATAAATAAAATATTCAAAATGAGGGAACTGTTTATAGAAAATTACTTTTCAGCTTTAAGGTTATGTTTGGGATACGGAGGGGAGGGGATGTGGGGGTATATGTAAGAAAATCTTCAAATAAACAATTGTGAATATACCGCTTGGGAGAGGATATATTCTTTTGATAATGAGGTGCTCAATTTTAACGTTTTATATTTCTCAGCATATATTCAGGTTTCCATACATAACAAATAAATATACACAAGTTTTATATTAACAGCACCACACATCACTACACAGAAACCTGACATACTCAACACCTCGAGGGACACAACATTTTGGTCAGATTAACCTGTCTAGTCCAACACCTCGTATTGGCCAATTAAATAATTTATCTAATCCTTATACTCTGTGCCATAACGTATTGGGCAGGTTAACCTTTCTAATCTGACACCCAGTGTGACAATGGTAGACATGACGTCACGATACACTTTTTTATGTGGCAGTTTTATTTGATTTATAACTACAGTATTATGTTATATAAGACAGGTTTTGGGGGAAAATCTCTGGTGTTAATCAAACCGCTATAAAAAAATAAACATTATGGGCGAATAACTAATAAACATTAAAGGTTTTCTAAACAACACCTTTTTTTCATCTTGATAATCCCTGGTTCGTGATATATGCATTTAAAGGTTTTAAACCATAATTGTTTCTTATAAAATATGAACGAAAGTTGATTGGGTTCTACTATCAATAATGTGTATGACGTGAAACACTTAAAAACATATGAAAACATATATTTAGTGAAAACAGCTTTCCGTGTGAATGCTGTCGAAATACCGTCATGTTACATGTGAACGTCATGCCCACATTCGTTACAATGAGTAGAATTGGTAATGTGTTGATTTGTATTGGAGGAACGGAGGGTTGTTAGACACTGGAAGAAGAAGAAGAAAACAAACACTTTATAACAGATATAACAATTGATAAAGTCCTTTATTTTACTGTAAGAGGCTAAAGATAAAGTTTTTAAAGACATATCTCATACATTATTCAACGAGGCTGAATTTTGATAAATATAGCCTCAAAATATATTTTACCAGTCAAGTACTGGTACTATCTTAATAATTAACGGCCCCCCCTTCAAAGAAAAAATATTAAAAAAGACCAAAAAATAAAACAAAAATAAAACAACAACAACAATCATTAAAGTTAAAGAATGTGAAGTTATGCTTAAAGAGGCATCATGTATAGATCCATATATTTTTTTTAAATGAATGCACTTCCACTAACATGTATGCTACTTTGCTATCCCAATAGGCCATTCCAATAACTAGGTTATCTCACCCTGTTTTCCTTACTTTTCCCGCTATGTGGCGTTATAAATAGTTGACATGAGTTAACAACAAGTGAGAAAACGTAACGACTCATATTCCATGCCAAATATCATATAGCAGAAACAACATTTCTAACTTTGTTTTCATCCAAGTTTATCTTTTCGACATGTATTCTATAATTAAAGTTAAAAGTTATAGTGAACGCCAGGCGCAGTAGCATTTTACCATCTGATTCACTAGTTACTAAAAGATGTTAGGTGACCTAGTCTGTGTGAGGAAATTAGCAAAATTGTCAGGGCATATCCGTTAGTGGAGATCTGCATTGTATTTCAAAACACTTCCCTTTTACTACCTTCTGTTGTTAAACCCTTTCAACACTGTAAACCAAAATATATTAATCCAGATCAATGCATGGTAGATTTTACTGAAGGTATTTTGCAGTGAAAGTGAAAACGAGTACTTTGCGTTTACGTACCATTTACCTACTGCTCCATTGGATTTATTTTCTCATAAACTAAACAAAAAAGGTGAATCCTTATATTTTCAATATTTTCTTTTAACAATAACACCATTAAAAGAAGCGGATAAAAGCATTTGCCTTAATATGCGTTCAAAATTATTTTGACGGCATGTTAATCCATACGAAACAGCCATTTGCAAGAGCCGTTTACAGGAAGATAAACCGAGTCAATTTTCTCCTTGACAGCAACAGAAAAAAGTTCCTCCATTTCAATATTTTTCTTCACATAAAATATCGATTTTTTACTTGTATTAGTTGGAAATGGAATAAGTAATTTAATATCTGTATAGAATTGAGGCATTTGGGCAAAATACTTAGTAGAAAATACAAATGACAGCGTACGTCCATCGTTTGAAAGTGATGCGCCAAAAGGTGGGAAATTGAGAGTGGTACCATGTCGTCGAGCGGTCTTGACTAGCATAGGCCAGATGTGCAGTTATTAAAATTGCTGTTTTTAAGCACACAAGTGGTTTGTACAGATACCGTGTATGATGAGAATAAATTGTTTATCGGTCGAGTGACCTTTGCGACACGAGATTTTTGACCAACATTTCTGGCCATGGTTTCTGTGTCATGGCGGCCGACACTCATAAATGAGTCGAGCTGATGTGGCGTTTTTGTACAATCGAACAATCGCGAATGGAGCTTCTGACACTAGCTGACAAAAGGATCTTAATTAAAAAATTATAAACACAACAACAAAAATAGAATTTAATGTTTTTTACTTTGGTGTATCGAAAGCACGGTAGTCTAAATGCTAGCGTTTGTTTGTAAACATTGACAGGAGGTTTGCGAGAAGAAGTCTGCCAATATCTACATATATTCATACGCGGTAAACTGTGCACGTTCTACACTCATGTTGTTGAGAATATACACACATCCACGTATACATTACACACACGGAGGCACGTCCTGATATGATCTTATCGGTTAATATGACGTTAAGCCTTATAAAACCAAACCGAATCAAACCCTCGTATGTTATTATGGTACAAATGTTAAAAATCGCACTACCCTTATTACTGAAGTGACCTCCTGAAGCCAGGTAATGCGATCATGTATCTTATGAAAAGTAAACAATTAAAAAAAGAGAAAAAGTGGCGTTTGCTTTATTAAGATTTTCATGCCTTAGCAACATTAAAGAGATCATATGAAAACGGCTGCCTAAGGAGAAACAGTCTTAATAACATCAAATTGATGTTTTAACAGCTGTCCGAACCGGAAACCACTAGAACTGATCATTTGGCCAGTTTGCAGAGATGTCCACACTGTACAGAGATCGCTTCAACCTTGTGGAACACTGTTGACTATTGACTGTTGACTCTCATGTTAACTAAGAAGGCAACTCTTAAAACATATATGAGCAGACCAACTGACGTGTATGACCAATCATATATCATTATGACAAATGTAAAAAGAAGCATGACAAGCTTTTAATCCATACGCTCTATATCTAAAGACATTACCTGAAACGTTATGTAATTTTATAAGTAACAGGAACGTTGCTGAACCCGTTCGTGAGCTAAATTTAGAAATGATGTGTGCAATTAAAAATCGAAACCGAACGTTCGTGAACATATCCCTGGTGGGACAGGATGACATCACCTCCTGGATTAGTACGCAAGCAAAACTATAGTTCCTTAATATATGTAAATGTAACACAGTTTGAAAACAACTTATTTTCGTCCAAATTAATTTTCATACTGGTTATAATAAATTAGTTTCAAAAATACATATCGAACACCATAGTTACCTTTGCAATACATATTTGTAATATTCATACGCATTGTGATTAGTCCATTTGGGGATTTTCATCGATAGTATGTATTAAGGTAACCTGGGCACAGATATACAATATTCTATAAAGAAAATTGACTGTCAACTCATCTTAGACCACAAGTAAGTATGTGGAAATTTTTTATCTGCATTTAACTTTATTCGTTCATACCAAGTCATATTGATGTATTTTTTTTGTTTGCTTTGTATTTTGTATGCTTTCGTGAATATTGACATAAACAAAAGTCAAACCTAATATTTGCAGGTTTTTTTATGTCATTGCAAAATGTTTCATTTCATTTCAATTTAACGTGAACAGACCGAACGGCCTATTTCTATTTTTCAACATTTTATATCCTAAACAGTGTTTGTAATTTTAAACGGGCTTTCTGGAAAACACGTTGTCCTAACAAAACGATTAAATAATTCCTTAAAATCGGAAATTTAATGATATTAAACAACTCCTGTATCATGTGTTAGCTTATAGTCTCTTACTGAGTGCTAAACAGACTCTGAAAATAGAACATTGCTAGGGATTCATAATCGAGTTCCCTCATGTAGACAAGATTTGGCAAGTGAATGCATCTAGCACGTACACAATGCCATCTGTATTATAATGATAAATGACAACTTTGTTTTAGATTGATTATTAATTACCACGTCTTATGAACACCATGAAATTAATCGATATCAGGGGTTGAGGTTGGGGAGGGGGTGCTTTAAAGGGTTTGCACTCCGTCCGTTCGTCCGTCTTTCCGTCCGTTCTTCCGTTCGAAGTTTGTGCGGGGCATACCACTTCTTTACTCTTTTACATGGAATAATCAAATTTTGGTGTGCAAGAACATCTTGGGATGGCGGAGTGCAAAAAGTAGATCATTTTGACCTCACTGTGACATATGCTTTGACCTTTGACCTTACTCTTTGAAAACGTTTGTTCGGAGCAGATCTTGTACACTATTTAACCGTCTGTACCTAGATATGGTGGAAATATCAGTGATCTAAAACAATTTTTTTCGCTCTGCTTTTCGCTTTGCTTTCCCAAACTAAGCTATCAGAATATATGCGCCATTAACACTTTATAAAACCATATTGCACATTTCCCCTGTTGGCAACAAAACAATGTCACCATTATAAAGATGCCTTTATTGTTGTGATAAAATATGCATCAGGATACTTTCCTAACAGTAAGTACGTCCTGACATAAATCTACTGTTTGTTAGATATAAAATTGTTGTCTTGCAATACTTTACCTTGTTTTTTTTATCGAACTTGGCTTGCCAAACATATCTTGTTGAGAAGGAAAAGATTTAAAATTTCTATGTATATATTATGTTTTACACAAGTGACTCTGAATATGACCATACATTCTCGTTAAACTATTTCTTGTCAGATATTTGCGCGTTGACCTATCGATCAGGTGCGTTTCTATTGACGACATGGTATAACCTGTCCTGATAACCTCTGCTAATCAATATCTTTAAATCTTCTCAGAACTGATCCAAACCTTGCCAAGTATTTCAGTTTCACTGTCAGAAATACATTATGTACACTCGGCAAGAAAAGAAACCCATAACATTATTCTCATAGAACAATGACTTTACATTTGCTTCATATGTGTTCACCAAAAATGATGTTCAAATAAAGAGGAGATAAATCTGTTCACAATATAGCTAAAGAAATTTCTTGTCACAATAACTGCTGATTCCGAGGGTGATAACCCTGTGTATGAAAATGACACTTCAGTATTTGATGTGTCTACATAGTGCATGGATTTCTGTGTGAATTCTTTTATGCATGAAAGGCATGAGTACATCAATTTATCTAAATGGAATATTGTTCCATTCTTCCATCAACACTGCAATCATTTGACGTTGACAGATACGCCTGTCACCCCAAAGATATTTTATGGGAGACATGTTGGGGCTATATGTAGACCATTCTAGAAGCTGAACAATGTTTACCGTAAGTGATGGAATGATCTGATCTCTGTATCCAACAACAGTGATATTTTAGTAAAGTATCACTAAGGGGGATTTCACACCACTGGGGATGCCTCCCCAATCAATTGCAGAGGTCCCAGGAACCTACCATTCTCAACCACGATAACGTGTGCGAAGTGCTCACCGCATCTTCGATATACCTTTTCCTTTCCAACGGAGAAAAAAAACTTAAACTAGACTCGTCGATAAATATAACGTGTTTCAGCCGACGTGTTACAAACCGTTTCGGACATGTCTGCGCATCCAATAACATACTTGTGGCCGGCGTCGCGTTAAAGGAAGTCCGACAATTGGTCGGTGCACATTAATTCTTGGCACGCCTGCGATTCCTTGCTGTTTGAGTATTGATAAGTCTACCATGAGTGCCAATGGTATACCGTGCATGGTAAACGTCTTGAATCTGTTACGCAGATGTGATCAGCGAATTGCCCAGTTTTGTCGAGCCGTCGTTATATTGGGACGACCGCTCCTGGGACGGTCAGAAACTGTCGTAGTGGCACGTATATACGTGCAAAGAGACGACTTATTTATTGTAAAATGGGCGATACCAAATTGCCGTGTGACAACGGCTTGGACCATTGCCATTGATCTACTTTTCTGAACTTTCGTTTAATGTGGCATTTCATTTTATGGCAAAATCGTAAAAGATGTATGGAAATCTGATCTGGTTATCATCAAAGGCTCGTGAAGAATGATTCTTTGAAAAAAAATCATGCCTAGCTATATCGGGTCACGTGATTTTGACTAAACGCAGTTTACCAAGCCACTGATTTTGATACTTGTGTATCCACACAGACAATCACTGAATGTTACCTTAAGGGGCATCTAATTAGCAAACCCAGTGATATTTTACAATGTAACTCACGTGTATCACAAATATTGCACAAAGTAACGATATCGTTATGCTCACAAGAGTCTATAATACAATATAGGAGCATTTGTTTGACCGGATTTGACTTAAAATACATAAAAGCACTGATACTATTTCGACCTTGAAATGTAAATGGCGGTCGTAAATAATATCACACAAATATGGCATATAGGGAGGCATGTCAAATATCAAAAATGCTCTTATTAGACACTACTAAGAACTCTTAATTTGGCAAGAAAACTGTTTTTAGGAAAAATTGTTCAACTGCTGAGTTAATGATAAAAGATTCATATTTATGAAAAAACCCGAAAAACTCCAGTTAAACTATTTCTATTTAAAACATCCTTGTTACTATGATCAGATGTCTAAATAGTATCAAATACGAGCTTTTTTATTAATTGAAATGTCTCCCTTTATGTCATATTTGTGTAATACTATTCACGACCGCCATTTTCATTTCAAGGTCAAAATAGAATAAGTTTTTATACGTATATAAAGTCAAATCCGGTCAAACAAATGCTCCTATATTGTATTATAGACTCTTGTGAGCATAACGATATGGTTACTTTGTGCAATATTTGTGATACACGTGAGTTAATTATGCTCCCCTGAAACATGAATCTTTCGCATGTTTTGTCGAAATTTACAAACAGCTTAACAAATAATATGTCAACAGCAAGGCCCATGGTTATCCATGATACATACTAACAATTGATCAAGATATTTCTGTTCAATTGCACCATGGATGTAATTTAAAGGCTTGTAAAATAACACTAGATTTGCTATTTAGATGCCCCTTAACGTTACAGCCTTTCAATACAGATAAAGGCGTAATGCAGGGTGGAAGTGTATACGTTTCTTTTTATGCCGAATATATATCGATTTCTTGCTGTTGTCTTCAAATAGTATAGGAGTTTAGTGACTTTGTCGATAGTTTAGACCCTCCAATTCTTGAATCAAGGACATCACAGACTATTTCCTCGATTTACTTTAAACATGACCATATAAATACTGTTATCAAATTATTTCATCAGATTTTTGTTTTAGAATGATTCGGAAAACAATTATCACATATATAAAATCTCAGCAACTGATAAGTGCAGATGATATATAATTTAATATAATATAATATGATACAATGAAGTTAATCTATTTGCATGATAAGTAAATGGACTGTTGGATAAACTTATCTATTCCAGTAGTAATAAAACTGTCTCCAAGACATTGTTTGACTGCCGTGTACAAGCCAATTTGTACATCTGTCTTCTAAAGGTTCCTTGGTCCTTGGTTGTGAATGTTTTATTTTGATACCAATCGAACGAACAAGATGACCGCTAAGCAGCCATCTTGAATTGTGACGGTTCAATTTCGTTATCACTGTTGCTCAAATTTCATATGTATGTTCCCATTTGTCCGTACTTGGACCGAAAATGAACAAAATGGCCGAATGCAGGAATCTTTGATTTTAACATTTCTAGTGTGCTATAACTATATCTCGAGAAGTTTATTACGTTTCGTTCTCAGATTTTGTTGATAATTTATTGTTGGTCTTACGTTCTGTGTTATTGGCAATCTTGCACCAATCTTTGATTTTGACGGGTCAAGATTACATAAAATAAAAGAACAGGGCCTGGTTGTTCAAAACTATCGTTAAGCAAATGATGTCGTTAAATTTAACGACTCGCTAACCATGGTTTAACGACATCGTTAGCTTAACGATAGTTTTGAACAACCAGGCCCAGGACAGGTCTTACTAACATTTTAATTGTATGTTTCCTTGGTATGTAGTTGAACAAGTGTATATTTTCATGTTTCAGGTTGAGACTGATCGGAAAAACAAAATGGCCAGCAGCATCGACAGTAATCGCGGGAAATACATGTACTCCAACGAATCCATCTCCACTGACCCGCTAGACGGACACAGTCAATCTGTTGTAATGAACAACAATCAAGCCGCTTCCACTGACCCGCTAGACGGAAACAGTCAGTCTGATGTCATGAACAGCAATCAAGCCACAATCAATGACCCGCTAGACGGGAACAGTCAGTCTGATGTCATGAACAGCAATCAAGCCACCTTCACCGACCCGGTAGGAGGAAAAAGTCAGCCTGATGTCATGAACAGTAAGCAAGTCACCTTCTTTGAACCGATAGAGGGAAACAGACAGTCTGATATCATGAACAGCAATCAAGCCACCTCCACTGACCCGCTGGATGGAAAAAATCAAGTCGGCTCAGCGTGTCTTCACACGGCAAGAAGTCAACCTGATTTTTATGTTGAGAATCGTCTTGACGACAAACGGGGAAGCTCAAATGTTACACAAGATGAAGGCCTCCTCACTAGTGTAAATCAGGGAAAGGCAGTGGTACTGCCTTACAAAACAGAAGTATCAGGTAAGTGGGCTAGCTCTCACTGATATTGTCCAAAAGACTACATAAAATGGTCGACAGTTTTTGAACTTTTGTGAATGGCATATTCAGTGAAACGATTTAATATCTGTGTTTTTTGTTTGTTTTACTAATAAAGGCAGATATATTCCTGATTTTACATTTTATTGACACAGACAGATCATATCATTAATACACATACTAGCATTAAAGTAGGGTTTAAAAAAACGAGTTTTAAGTAATTCAGCGGCTGTTGGCTTATCGCTTATTGGTGTTAAAACGAAAGTCGAGTGAAACACGACAGAACATCGATTATGACACAAATAAGAATCGTAAATTCGTAAACAAATAACGTCTCTACATTGTATAATTTCATCATTTAGCAACGACAAAGCAAATTTATATTATACAACATTAAAAAAAATGCACTGAACGGAATATCTGTTTACAGATATGTACTGAATAATAAAACGTTTTATGTTGCAGGTATCGGGCAGGTGTATCAGCAGATACAGGCACATACGCAAGCAGAATATAATAAAACAACAATGATTGGAAAACACAATACCATCATCTATGGAAACAGTAAGTTAGAATTTGCCAGCACCGACTTACAGTCGATTTATCAAAACTGTTATTGACGCATAAAAAGTTTATCTTATGGCGTATACATCTCAAACTAGTTAAAATCCCGGTGATTCCTTGTAATACGAATCATACAACTTATGCGATATTAAAGAACAGGATGTTGAAACGTTAAATTTGAAATATATTTCTCGTTCTGTTTGTAATGCTATTGAATGTAAATGTAGAACAGGATTCCGTTTTCAGAATTCTATACGAAACTTTTTCTTAAAACACACAGGATACAACTACATAACAGTTATGTTTCAACGCTATCGCTCGGAATCGAATTCGGTTACTTTCTTGATTTGCATATTAAGCCGTTTTTTCCCGTTAATTACATGCTTTCAATAATACAAAATACAGTTGATGTGTAAGGGTTGAAAAAAAAACATAAATAAAAATTAAAAAAAATATACGACATTTGATATAGCGCCCAATCTAGCTAACATAAGCCACTCTAAAGCGCTTTACAGTACATATATATACAATTAGCATATATTTTAATCAATCAAATTTTTAGGAATTCGCAGGAGCTGCCTTTTCAAGCGTTTACTACGAGTGATACTTTGTGATACATTTTTGTAGCTTTCACGGATTTTTATGCTTTAAGGATAGGGATAGATTTATAGTGAATTGTAACATCCCTTATATTTTGAGAAAACTGTTGAAATTCACTTTTCATAATAATGTCAAAATACTTGGATAATTAAAACTAGAAAATTTCTGTAAGACAAAAATGCCCCCGGGACGTTGTGTGTTATTGGCAATCTTGCACCAATCTTTGATTTTTACAGTTCATGATAGCATAATACAAGTTCTTAAGAACAGGACAGGACGGGACGGACATGGGTAACACTATATGCCACTCCCCCTCCCTCCTCCATTTTATGGCAGGGGCATAACAATGCCCGAAGTATCCCTTTACTTAACCTTTGCATAAATATTTTTTTTTATTATTGACCAAAATCTGTGACAGAATGAAGTTACTAACTGTTTAAATTGAACCAGTCGGTGACTTTCTATATATAGCAACAGTGACCTTGGAACCCTGAAACACAACGATCCCAAGTATACTCATACTTGACCTTTGCATAAAATTAGATCAAAATTCGTGAAAGAATTAAGTTGTTATGTGCTTACATTGAATCGGGCCGGTACTAGACGCGACGGGACGGGATGGATATGGGCAACACTGTATGCCCCCCATTTTGTGGCGGAGGCATAAAAATGTATTGACGTTATCAAAGCATTTTCAAGAGTAGGTTAATTTGACGTTTGGTTCATTCTTATTCAATAATGAATTCATTTCAATTTCAGATGAAGCAGTTCGAGATATTATTTCGGAATCAGATGATCGCATAACTAAGGAACATCGAGAACAGACTGATACTCTAAAAAATGCTATAGAGGAGAAAGGATCAGAAATACAGGACACAGTCCGTGCCTCAGGACAAGAGGGCGTTTCAAAGGTACATGAATCAATGGCAAATAGTGAAAACAAATCAGACATGAAAGTTGCCCAATTAAAGCAACTTATTGTAACATTATACCAGGCAGCAGAAGAAACCAATGACTTCCATCGCCTACAGACTACTGCCGCTACGACACAGTTAAAAACAGACGTAAAAAGTACAGAACAGACAATCATTGAAACTTTGAACTGCGTGACACAAAAACTTGACGAACAGTCACGGACGCTAGTTGAACAGTCAATGAAAATTGGTGAACTATCACATCAAATTGATAAACAGTCCTTGAAAATAGACAAACAGACACAGAAACTGGATGAACAGTCACAGACACTCGGTAAACAGTCCTTGAAAATGGACAAACAGACACAGAAACTCGATGAACAGTCAGAGACACTACGTAAACAGTCCTTGAAAATGGACAAACAGTTAAAGAAACTTGATAAACAGTCACGGACACTAGGTGAACAGTCCTTGAAAATGGACAAACAGACACAGAAACTCGATGAACAGTCACGGACAATTTCGGAACTGTCACAGAAAACTGATGAACAATCACAGACAATTTCGGAACTATTTCAGATACTTGAATCAACCTCAATTGAAAATATAAATTTGCAAAATGCAGATTATGATAGTTGGAGTTATTATGAAGTAAGACACCAACAAATCATGGAAGGTTTATATAGGAAACACTGTTACCGTTATGCAATATGGTAGAAGACATAGAAGAGACAACTGGCGTTAGATAGCACATATTTTTTATAATAATTTTTTCACTATTGTAGTGATAATATACTTTCGGACATATATACGTATCAGCTTATACATGAGGCAAAATTGGTATCATTTGGAACATTTTGCCTTTGTGAAATGTTGAAGTTATCATATGACTATTTGCATATCCTACCCCGCATCGTTCAGAGACATCCATTTCTCCCCCACCCTTAACAGGCGTGTCTCCCTTTTAAACCGGACACAATCAGCTTATCAACCCTGAGAGGGAGATAGCCGCCTCGTGCTGATGAAGCGATCTAAGTCATTATACTAGTATAACGTCACGTCATCAATGCATTGACGTCAAGTTAACAGTTGTAGACCATGAAAGACAACTCTGGATTTGCTGGGAAAAAAAAACATGCAATTAATCCTTATATCATTGGCGGATAAGTGAGTGAAACAGGATGAGAGGAAAACAATCATTTCCTACCTTGTCGGTGTGACAATGGCTTTTCCTCGGGTAAGACAATCAATACTAGCACAATCCAAAATTTATAAGCATTAACTCTTGGTGGAATACTAGTGTGTTGAAAAGGAATTAACACGCATATAGCGGAAATGAGCCGGTTGGGATATGGGCTACGGACATTTATCAGTCTCATGCAAAAGTATATGATAATGGACTATATCAACTTACTATAGCTGTCACGGTGTCAAAACTGTCGGTATTGATTTATCAGAACTGCATTTTCTGTATGTTGTTTCTTATTTGTTGTATGCATCAAACTATTCATTTATGTAAACTGTACAATAAAACAAACGGTAGCATTGTCTTTTATACTACAGCTTTTTCACGTTTCATTAAAATTAACAAATAAAAACACCAAACATCTTCATGCTTGTTATTAGCTTACCTATTATTAACTGCTACTAATTTATTATTTTTCTCTGAATTCATTTGATGAAGTTGCGGCCCAGTCCATCTGAAAATGGCAACCTTCGTCACCGTATTTTCCGTTTTTTTTCCCTTAATAAACAAAACAACAATTTTAAAATGGAATAACTAGCCAACTTATTCACAATTTACCATTTTACCAAGTAGGGTTTTGTTATCTGTAAAGAAAGATTTATTCGAAAGTTTTTACAGGAAATACAATGTCAATGCACTAAGCAACGAGTAGATAGCTATGTGTAATTTGTCCGCGGTACTCAGTCATGTCTTACCGATAGAAGCTAATCCTCTGTGATGTAATTATTTGTCAAACATTTCTTTTTATGCTTTTCCAAATGTAAGTGTTTAATAGTCACGCTTGGTAAAGGGTCATTTTGTGCTTTAGAAACATTTCATTGGTCAACTGTTAGCTTTACACATTGTATAAAAACTACAAATAAATATGTCAAAAACATAATTGCTTTCTGCATTTTTGTTTAATTCTTCATAGTTTTATTATGAACTAACATTACTATTGGTCATATTGTATACACACAATCAGTTAACTACAAACCAATACAATCAATAAAACGTTGATATTATGATAGAACACATGTAAGCACCATTACCCTGACAAATAGTGAGCTAGTCCCTTGCCTTCTCCATAGTTGAAACGATTACAATCGAAGAGCAATCGACGAGTTAAAATATTTCTTCACAATATTTCAATATCCGAGACACAATGACAAAGTAGTCATACAGGCCTTAATAATGGGCGGATTGGTCGAGTGGTTAACACTCCGGCCTTCCACGCAGCCGGCCGGGGTTCGATCCCCGTCGGCGTAAGC
>JAULCA010030669.1:5467-18305 GCA_032360845.1 Crassadoma gigantea
TAATCTTAAGTGTATCGTGTTGTAGAAAAAATATGTAAAACAAACACATGAGAACAATCTATAGGCCTTATATTAATAAGGTATTGGTGTCTGGGTTCATTGTTGATACTAAAAGAAAACAACAACAAAAAATATTGCTAATGATTTGTGGTATTGCTCATGATATTTGTGGTATTTGATCATTTGTGGTAATGCTGATGATATTTGTGGAATTGCTGATGATTTTGGTGGTATTGCTAATGATATGTGGTATTGTTGATGATATGTGGTACTGCTGATGATATTTGTGGTATTACTGATGATATTGGTGGTATTGTTGATGATATTGGTGGTATTGTTGATGATATTGGTGGTATTGCGGATGATATTTGTGGTATTGTTGATGATATTGGTGGTATTGCGGATGATATTTGT
This sequence comes from Crassadoma gigantea, assembly GCA_032360845.1. Classification (NCBI taxonomy): domain Eukaryota; kingdom Metazoa; phylum Mollusca; class Bivalvia; order Pectinida; family Pectinidae; genus Crassadoma; species Crassadoma gigantea. Next base: position 5,882 of record JAULCA010030669.1, read on the forward strand.
GGTATTGCGGATGATATTTGTGGTTTTGCTGATAATATTGGTGGTTTTGCTGATAATATTGGTAGTATTGCTGATAAAATTGGTGTATCTCTCACCAACCTGATACACGTTCTACTCATCATAAGTTGGTGTTACTTATCATTAGTAGGTATAACTTATATACATCTGGTACAGTATTACTGAGTATCTGTGGCTGTCACTGATTTTAGTGGGTATACATGTAACATATATAACTGTTAATGTATTACCAGGTTAGAACGATGTATGAAAACTATTAATGAGTTGTCAGTATTGTTATTATTATCACTGATGGATTGCGGTCACTTCCGACGACCGCTGTATAGAACTAATATGATCATTTTTCGGAGATTAAATACTAATTCCATTTCGACCTCCTTGTGGGTATATTTAAATTATTATGGTGCATCACATATGTAAATTGTAAGGCAAATTTAATTAAGGGCGAAAACCTACAATGAAGCAGTGTAGTACCTGTCTGTTGTCGAGTTGTGTGGACATAAAGTCGGGCTATTATTGGTACCGACACCGTCGTGGACGTCTGGAACAGTCTCCGTCACTGAGCCGGTAACGAGACAATTGTGATGAGAGGAGGGAAACCTGCAACAGTACGAAGGGGGTCTTTACGGGGGAGAGGCAGAAAGCAGATCCCTATGTAGTAGGTTCATATCTAGTATATTTATGACGCTGCCAAAGTTTAAATGGTCACGTTCTTGACGAACATATCGCAAAATTCTATCGATAAGGACACAAGCGAAACAACCAAATTAATTCAACACAGACAGACTCGATGCTCAATACCATTATATAATACTTGTATAAATAATCCATTTTATCTTCAGAATTGTTCGTAATCTTAACACAAAGGTTCACTTCATCCAATGTTTTAATCATTTAATTGAACATTTTCAACACTACTCGATCGACTTCGAAATAATAATTATACCAAAGACAAAACACAAAGAGGTGAAACTTAACAATTTGAAGTAAACGCTAAACCATCATTATTACAACTACATGGTAAAAAAGATAGCGATACCACGGACTAGTACAAGGCTATATCTATTTACTTCATAAATTAAGCACGTAATTAACTGAACTATTATTGTAGGGTAAGGATGGGAGATAGAATTTTTTTTATATAAAGATTCATATAGCACAACCAGTGGAATGTTAATATGTGACGTTCGGCGATCAGTACGATACACATTACACTCTCATCTTCATCAGGCAAATAACTTGTGATGTACACCTTAGAGCAATAAAATCGCCGTCCAACACAGTTATGATGTACCACATGTACACTTAGCTGTTATATATGCTAAATATGACGATCAAATCGACCGATCGATCCGAATACACGCGCTTCACCGGCCATTTGATGAAGTACAACGTACTAGTCATCGAAATGTTTAATCGAGTGGTTGTGCTATATGAATCTTCATAAAATGGATTCTGACAATGAATGAAATGTTAGGAATAATTGATTAGAGATAATTACCATAGATATAGAAAAACACGAGGAAACGGTTACATGGGAGATATTAGAACTTAGCGGAAACACGAGTTTGAAACAGAAATTTGTTAATTCAATCACATAAAATAAAACAATATATTTAAGTGTCACTAAAACTGCAACTAAAAATAGCATTCGATAGAAAAATGGAAATAGGAAATAACGCCATCCGAAATGATAAACGTCTTTTGCTCCATTAACAGCACCCTTTTTATACATTTAGGTCGACGTCATTTAATGTCACGTCTTCAAAATAAAAGCCGGGATAGTGGCAAGGTAATGTAATCAAAGGTATCGACTTTCATATCATATCATAAAATATTTAAAAGTTGCCAATATTCTGTATTAACCTGCCTCCTTCGAAGCCTTGTGCTTTACGTTTGTACGTAAGTACTATACATTTACTACAAATATTCGGAACAAACCCCTACCGACAATTATTTTGTGACAGTTGGTTGCAAAATGAATGTGAATCTGTTGTTGATTGGAAATTGTTTCTGCCATTAGATTCTGTCATGTATTATTTCCATTGCTTACCTTAATAGACTAGATAGATTAATTTTACTTTAAGCGTGTTGCCCCTTAATACATGAAGTAAAACCCATCAAAAATGAGTAAAAGTAGTCCTACCAGCAAGAATCTCAAAGAGAGACAGAGAGAGTTTTATTGGAATTCTCCAAGACGGTCAATTAAAACAGCATATTGGATGATTCTTCGTCTCTTTTTAAAATGTTTCGACATTTGACCGTCCTAGATCTGACAGACCACGTGTCACCATCCCTCAGGAGAACCGGCACATATGGATACGCCATTATCGAGACAGGTTCTTAGCCACGGTCATCGCTAGAACGTTATTTCCTGGTCTTCGTATAAGTGGCGTAAAACATAAGAAATCGTTCAAAGTCCAGTCGTTCACGCGTGGGACAACCATATACGGGTTCCCTTTCGACACGACGTCATCGAACTAGTTGCTTTAATGGGGCTCAGACCGACGCCGATGGCTGACACGTATATAAGATAATGCATCATGTTCTGTCCTCAGATGATTCTCGCTTTTGTTTGACCTATGCTAGAGTCGTGACACTTTGGGAAAACATTTTGCGATCTGTTTCGTCCGGAACGTGACCATGTAAATGGCATAGCGTCATAGTTTGGGTTGGTATTTGCAGTTATCAATGAAAATCTGACTAGGGTCCGTTTCGAGATAAATTAATGAGATCTGCCTTTGTTACCTTGTAACGAGACCTCGCAATGTCACATACCAGTCTTATCAGCAGGATATTTATGAAGCTTAACAATGTCAAAACGTTAGTAAGCCTTCACGGTTTCCAGACTATCCGCTACAGGTATAGATATTGGTTTGGATGTCCTGTTGAAGCAAGTTCAGCAAATATTAGCATATTTGTGGTTTTCTTAAATATATCCTCAATTTCTTGGGTATTGTGCTTCCAAACTGAATCCGTTTTTTTATGTAATAATTTGAGAATATATTCATAAGTTGCTATCATGCTGACTAGCTCACGAGTTATGTTGAGTTATTCCGATGGAATCGATTTTACTACGCCGTTTTGATCTTAAATGTACAAAGTGCAAAATAAAGGCAGTGAAGTTTTATTCACCATTTTTTGAAAACCATTCCATGGAAATATATGAAAATGTTGTCAGATAAACCATCAACTAGATATCTATCATTGTGTCCGGTTTCATCCCAGTGAATTTAACCTCTCTTTTATACCCCTTGGTTACCCTACGTGTGAAGAAGACATTATGTCTTCTACGTGTATATATGTACCTTTTGTTTCCCTCAATGTAACCTAGGTATGGTTTTATTTTATTTAACGTCCTAGCAATAGCTATGGTAATTTATGGACGTACGCGTGCTCTCATTTGTTGCGTATGCGTGCGTGAATTAATGGTATGTTGGTGTATTTGATTCCTTGCGGATCTGATTCGATTTTGCAGTGTCGTCTCACTGGAATACCATGCTAAATGCACCAAGCACATAATTTCACCCGATCTTTCTATACTGACAACTGGTGAACGAGTTGTTGCCATTCCCCTAAATGCTGAACATGGGATAACAATTACAGTTTTAAGGACTTTGGGACAAAACCCGTTGCCTTCTCACCTTTGCGAGCGTTCGATATTAAACCCAAACGTGAGACATTGCCAAACAAGGCGCTGGGAAATAAAATGTAGTTAGAAATAGAAAGAAATATGAAGATCCCAAATATTGCAATGGGCAAGGCAGGTTTATTTTGGTCGCTCCCATGTCCCTAAGTATGGGGCACGAAAACAAATCCCAAATTATGGAGGTGGGGGGGGGGGGGGGTTCTCCACATTAGTCGCCTCTTACAAGCATGCCGTTGGTAACAAAAGGTATATATTCTTTTTTCCATCCGCAACTTGCAGGGGTGAATGAACTAGGTGTTGTGATATCTTTCTCACTTCCTGTATAACCAAAGGTTATGTGGTCCCTCAGCTACCCTCCGCTTGGATACTCTCTATTTTATATCTTTATTACGCAACATACACGGACAGCTTTTAGTGAATTAGAATAAAACCCTGTTTTATTATCATCGCCACACACGCCGTGTAAACAGCTTAGCTTTCTTGTGCTCTTTGTGAGGCTGTTTGTCCCCTAAAGCTGCCCGTAAATTGGGATGAGTTTTATTTTCACTGCTTATGCTCAAGCCGATTCTCAGCACACTTTAGATTTTAAAACCATAGATACATATAAATCATTTGATATCTTTTTTAACACTCAACAAAATCCAACAAGTTGATGCCGTCCTCGTATGACCCCGGCTGTCGTGACCTTTAACCTCAAGCAGACAAATTCACACGTCACGTGTGAGTACTTGCCAGAAGTCGTGTTTTCTGTTGAAATGCCCATAGTCGTTAACTACCACCAGAAGTATCTACAGTGATACATACTGATGTAGTAGGACGAAAAATAGTGATAAAGATAGTTCCATCTCTAGGGCTGGACCCGCGACCATTGGCTCTCCTGCCCGTTGCTCAACCGCGGATCTGAACGGAAATCTCTACAACAGCTGTCGTTTGGAAGGCAACCTAATTAATGCATTTATTTAAATTTCAAACTACTCCCTCTCCCCTACCTTTTTTCAAACACATACCCAGGTTTTTCGACAATGCCAACGTTATCTTTTTAAAGTAGAGTTAGTATTTATTTTAGCATTTATGTTGAGGGATGTGTGTAAAAAAAATAGAAGAATAAGAGAATAAATTTTCAATATTAAATAAATACTGCTGTTAAAAGCAGGCAGATAGGACTACAGTACTACATTGCTTTTAGATATCAATTTTGTTCCGTGGGTATGGGTGGGGACGAGGTAGTTGCTAACCTTTGTGCGCACCTCGTTTATAGTCCAGCTTCGCGCCAACTTCCGGTGAAAAGTATTCGGACTTCCGGTAAATCGATTCGTATGACCTATTAATTTTAGCAGATGCGCATTTACTGAAAACATGGGTTGATTTAATCACATAAAAATGGCGTGATAGAGACATTTTCAATATGTCAATGACTACCATCAAAGAGGAACAAAACAAATTGTTATGGCGAAACTAAAAACCTACAGTTCTGAATGAAAGTGAACATGTTCTAAATCGAGGCCTGTCTGACTCCCGCGTTGATCAAACAGCCTCCCATTGGACAGGGTATTATGGGATGTGCAAATAGATGTGTTTATATCTGCAATAAAAATAATCAATGGGTTTATAACTCAAATAAAAAATCAACTGGTTTATAACTTCAATAAATTAAATCGATGGGTTTATAACACACAGGAAGAAACAATGTGTTTACTTCTCCAATGCAATACACTTGTGTTCTAAGTAAGGATGAGTTAATATTATTTCAATCATCGTTAGTATTTACATGGTAAGCAAACAACAGTCATACTGAGTTAGAAAACCGAATGAAGTACATGTAATATAGACTAAAAAGAGAAATAAGCGGCAGCTTATTCAAAAGTCAAACTATATTCTTCATATTTTTATTTTGAATGGTGATAAAGTCTACCTCTGTTGTATTTCTCCCCGTTAGATTCGATTTCCTTGGAACTTATTTCTATAATATTGGTTGGGTATATGAAGTCGACAGCTAGCAGCAGTTGGTCTGGTGACAAATTATTATATAATACATTTATGTGACTGGCACATGTCAGCATATTCCAAAGGAAAAAAACAATTTTAAAAGCCAAATCTATTCATCTAGATGTGAAGTATACGACCCTCCTATAGATATGTGTCCCCTCGGTGATTTTATAAAGTATCGCCAGTTCTTGATGATCTAGAATAATCTATGTTCCTGATGATGTTATCGAGTCTTCTCTGTTCCAAGAACTTTTTTTTTCTGACGTTGTTGAGATAATATATCGTCTGTTACGGCATGATTTCTCACCCCGATACGATTTCTCACCGGGTGAGAAATCGTGCAGAGGTGAGAAATCGTGTTGCGAAATCAGCAAATTTAGCACGATTGCTCATCCAGGTGAAATACATGTATCATGCGATAACAATCGCTCTTTTGTATTAAGTGATACATGCTTTGTCTTTGTGTACTGGTCCTGTGGGTCCTTGTATGGCGATTATCTAGTTTGTTTCGTTGTTTTGTTGGTGATCTGGTATACATTTTGTATGCTTTAACTTTACATACATTACAACACACCTGTATGCTTTAACTTTACATACATTACAACACACCTTGGCATATATATTGCTGATTTTCTTTATGCTCATTTATGAATGTTGTATCAGATATTAAATAAATAATGATAAACGAAAACATACGTAGAGAAACTATTAGTTGGTGGCCAAAGGGGTTCATAAAACCGTTCTCATCCTCAAACACATTAATGTATAACGTTTTCAATGTTTACACTTGATATTTGACAATTTACATGTTTGTTCTCAGAACCCATGCTTGAGTATTAGAATGGTTTCATGAATAAGGGCCAATAACTGTCAGTATCAATTTTATAGATATAAACTTTATTTATTTTACAACAATTATGAAACAAGTTTTACAACTTATATAAATCACTCTTGTTGGCCCGGATGTTAGCGCGCGAGGGATCTTATTGTATGAGGAAACCTGATTACCCGAAGAAAACCCACATGGATTAAAAATATTAATTTTAACTCAGATTTATTAGTTTATGGTGACCCAAATTTGTGTGAAGATGATAAAATTTGATAAGGTACAAAGGTACATTTGAGAGTCAGGTAGATTCTTGGTTGTGAAGCTTTTCAAGTTCTCTTCATAAATGTTTCCTTTTCTTTATCATGCCTACCTCTGATCTTTGGTTCATTACATAAACTGGTCGGTGTTATTACAGTCTGTTTATGCATACTATATTAAACTAACTGTAGGCTGAAGTACTTCTCAACTATAATTAAATTTCAAGGGAGATGACTTAATATTATATCCAAGATCGTATTGCCAGACCCTATTTTCATTTATGCGTGTACTTGTAATATATGAAGAAAAAAATAAAACATTGCTTAAACTAAACACCAGGACTATTTTTCATTAGCACATGCATTTCTTCCAAAGATTATTAAAAGCTTTGCATGTCTATATATATACACTGTAGGTATTTGTTAAAAATATGATTTCTTTAAGAGTAGAGACATAGGACTTGAAAAATTGGCGACAATTTAGGCTTTGATTGATCGATTTGGATTGTGTATTTCTATGATTAATATATAGGCATATGTCAAAACGTAAAGACTTTTGGTGTATGGTTATCTAAGATACTCCGGCTTAAGTAAATGAGGACATTAAAACTGTTATTGATTAAAAATGTAATGTTTAAACACAATAACATATTTAATCTTTTTCTTTGTAATTAGATATAAAGTGTATTGCGGTATACATATGTGTATTCTAACAGGCATTTCTACAGTTCAGTCTTGATATATTTACGCAGTAAAATACATTTTTAAGATGGATGATGATATGCAACATAGTTCTGTTTTTTATGTATCATGGCGGTTGGTAGTTATATTTAAGAGCATTATAACGGAAATGTCATTATTATTGTTCAAAGTATATGTTTCCACATAATGTCGGTTTTTAAATAAAAAATCTAAGTTAAGTAAGATGTAACACACATAGGCCGTTTGTGTCCCCAACAGATCAATAACGTGTCCTATTTTACCTCCACAGGTGCTCAATAAGTGAAGCAGACGACATTTTCTTCCAATTGTCCCATAGTTGCAGATGCTGATCAGTCACGTGAGAGCACGTGAGCTGTGTCATAGCGCGCGAGTCTCATCTGAAGCTGTGATAGTGTGGGAATTAGACGGCGTCGTTGACAGTTATTTGGTGGACAGTACAGACGAAGCAGACGACACAAAATGCAGTGATGGATATATTTCCCGCCGTTTAGATAATTTCTCTGTATTTTTTTTCTTTCTGCAGCATAACTGCAGAATCATTTAGTATTTGTTGCTGATAAATATAGTTTTAGTATTAGTAAAGACACAGTTTTGATCAAATTTAATCCTCATAGTGTTATAAATGATGTGCCATGTATGTTCTCGGATCGATACGTGCACTGTGATTGCAGGTAGGCTCGTTTTCTTCAGGTGGACAGCGGATAACAAATATGCCCCCTGGTTAGAAATTTATGTATTCTGAGCTGACAGCGTTAACATATGGAGTGGTGCAACTGTTAATATAATGGTTATATTAAAATTGTCTAGAAATACAAGGCTCGCTTACAGCAACATGTGGAATTGATTAAAAGACCGAAATGATGGTATCTATACTATGTGTGATTAAACATGGCAAGGTTCTACACCTTTTCTTCGTATCCACTTCCTGAAATGTATTCAGGTATAATTTTCAGTTAAAAAAAATAATGAAAATGATGTATTTTTAATATTCCTGTTGATTGAATGGCATGTTGCCCGTTCGCAGCTAGATAATCTCGAGAGCATCGTCGTATCATCATTGTCAACAGCACTTAGCTGACACGAGCCGATGGGCCTTACTGAGCAGTCGGGAGTCTTCCGCGTGCTCTGCACTTTTCCAATGGTGATTATAATGGGTATTTGTGATTGACCGGTGCCATACCATTCGTGGATATATGTCAGTAATACATATTACTTGACCATTAGTGGTCTGTACATTGAACGGGAGAGTGTCCTGCTAATAAGTAAAGCGATATTGCTTTGCCGATATTCGTTTGGGATGTAATTCAAGTGATCTTCATTATGCGACTGACCATATTCGTGTAATAATGTTATTCCATGATCGTAAGCTTTTCATCATAGCCCTATAGGGATGTACATGACAATTCAACCATGTGTTCATTATGTTGGATCAGGCTGTGATTACTAGCAAGAACGAAACTGTTCAACAAAATAGTGGAAAAAGATGACCATCCTATCATATATCTGGGAACGTCTACTATTTCAAGGTAAAATATTATTTCGGAAGTTCATAAGACAGTGGTTCTAATTTATTGTTTACGCTAGACTCCATCAAAATGACGCAGCACATTCTGTATACATCGTGATGTATCGTAATATGTCCTAAATCTTCGACGTACACGTGCACTGCATATTTTGGGATTTATTCGTTGGCCGGAGCCAGAATACCTGGATGATTCTTATAGCACACTGACCGTTGGTCATTCAGTATGAAACACCCTGATAAAACCCAGGCAATGCTTCTCGAGAACTTACGGATTATATCCGAGCACAGGAGGAGATCTCTGGCGATCAATGAAAATTACAGGTAAGTAAACATAGCTTATATAGTTCATCAGGATTAAAACCTTAGGATAGTTGCATCAAGTCATTTTAAAAAAAACTTACAAAACTTTTGTTTCTACATGCTTTTTTTGCCACCGTTCAGAACCCCTTTTAAGACAGTACATGAAATTTAATATATTCCGTTTAAACATCTGTATTTTTTGTAATTAAATGATTATTTTGGGACTGGCAGTAAGGATTATTATGTGTATAAATCCAAATTACACATACCTGTATGTATGTACATCGTGTTTGTATGTATGTTTGTTCATGTATGTATGTATGTATGTAGTGTATGTATGTGTGTAAGTGTATGTATGTATGTAATGATTTGAATATCTTTATTGCATCCAACAAGTGAAGGTTATGAAACAATATACATCAGTATAGATATACACGTGATAATGTCCAATATTAGACCCTATTTAACATACGATACCGCGAGACAGAGTTTCTAGGAAAATAACCTGACAATCGATGTCAGATGTTTGAAGGTGAAGGTAAGGCACGGGTTGATCCTTATGCGATAATTACCTCCTCTTTGAGATTGTGTTTAGGTTAAGAGTTCACGTGCATACCTGTATATGTAGCTGCTCCCGTCATACCAGGCCGATTGATACCCCTTGACTGTTTATCTTCTTATTGGCGACGATTACCACCATTCATACACGACATTTGTACCATTGTCGGCGGACAACATGCAGACAGGACGTTTCTTCAGTGAAATGATCAATTACTTTTTGATAGCAAGGCATTTAGTTCGCAAGATGAGCGTTCCACAAACAGGTGGTTCACCTTTAAATGTTGGAAACGGAACAGTATACCAAATATGAATTACATTGAACTAACTATGCAGGCGTTTCATCCTTTATCGATGATGCTTGGAGGCAAAAAGGGCTGAAACCTAAATTGGTCAAAACTGCTTTTGAAACAGAAGTGCTATGCTTAGGAGGCAAAATAGGCTAAATCTGAATTGTTCAAAACTACTTTTAAAAAAGAAAGGGTTATGCTTGGAGGCAAAAAAGGCTGAAATCTAAATTGGTCTAAACTACTTTTGAAACAAAACCAGTCACTTTACGGTACCATCCAATATTTAGACGCAGATAGTAAAAACGACAAAAAATATATAAGCGTTGCATATTTAATTTGTCTTATTTAATATTTTCTCTCTGGTGGTTGAATAGGTATCACTAGAATATTATTCTGTACTTTATGAAACGGATCTGAGAACAGTTACTCTGATGTACACTATCTGATCGCTGGAATGTGTATTTTCACGATGTTTTTGATATCTGGAATATATATTTTTATGATGTATTTGATCAATATGACATTTCGTATATATGTTCAAAAGCTAGGCCATATTGTGTTTTATTATATTTTGTAATGACAATGTGAGATTTTCGTTTTTGAGACTGTATATAAAATAATAGTTGGAATATTTATATTCTGATCAGACCAATCTGGGGGGGGGGCGTGTATTATTAACATGTAATGATATAGAACAATTGACAGTATTCCAGTGGTAGAGACCTATCTGGGAGGGTTTCCAAATTTCTGGGTGGGGGGTTCCAAGTGGGGAAAAATTGAAGAAAATGGTAAGAATACATGATTTTTAAAGAAATTCCTCATGGTGGCTGGGGGGTGGTGGGAGGGGGTGACCTGCAGCTCAAAAAACCCCTCTGGATCCGCCACTGTGTTCAAAGGTTCAATTGTAGAATTATTTGTTTAAATCAGTTTTTGGGGTTTTATAACTTTTATTGGAGAAGATGGTTTATATCATATTTTGATTTCTTCTCCTTTTTTGTTTTTCTTTTTTAATACTGAAAACGGATTAATGAAGAAGATGTTTTACATCATTTATTGTTTCTTCGTCTTCTTCTTTTATCATTTTAATACTGAAGAGGGATCCATTCGTTCTTGGATCCAAAATAACTCTTTTATTTTTAGATTTCTCGGATAAAAACTTGGATAATTATAAATTAAAAACTTGAGTTAGTGTTAGCAGCCGATAACGCTGCAACATCACACACCTTCATAACACGCATTATATAAACCACATCTGGTTGTTAAAATCTCGCTCCGCGTTAATGTTTAAATAGCAAAAAAAAACATTAAAAATAAATTCAATAATATTTCTGACTCGTTGATTAAAAGATTTAATCTCGTCAGACTTTTAAATTATCACAACTGTGTTGTTTTATTATGTAATATTGACCCCCGCGGTGTGATACTTGTTGTAAAATGTTGAAACTATCACCTGTTTTCTAAGCACGGCGGGACTCTTAATTTCACATTTTTGTGCCATTATGGGAATTGGTGTATGAGGATCAATGGTGGATGGCAGGGCCCTATATCATCGCTGTTCACTGAACGGCTGTTTATTCATCAGAGAAATTATTGGAATTTAAACGCGATGCTGTAAAGGTCTTCATGTGGGAAGCTTCACCCGTCTTACTACGGTATAATCAGACGCGTCGATGCTCCCTGTACGGGATAAACAGACGCTTATATCATCCCTTTACAGATAATTCAGACGCATTTATTGTCCAAATACTGAATAAACAAACTGTTATACATGTATTATCTCTCTACAGATAATACAAAGGACTTTAAAGTCCTTCTACGGTATAAACAGACACGTCCATACTCCCAATACTAGACACTCTCCCAACTACCGTATAAACAGACGGGCCACTCGCCGCACTACCGTATAAACAGACGGGTCACTCGTCCCACTACCGTATAATCAGACACGTCACTCGTCAAACTACGGTATAAACAGACACGTTACTCGTCCCACTACGGTATAAACAGACACGTCCCACGTCCCACTACGGTATAAACAGACACGTAACTCGTCCCACTACGGTATAAACAGAAACGTCACTCGCCCCACTAGCGTATTAACAGACACGTTATTCGTCCCACTAGCGTATTAACAGACACGTCACTCGTCCCACAGCGGTATAAACAGACGGGTCACTCGCCCCACTAGCGTATAAACAGACACGTCACTCGTCCCACTACGGTATAAACAGACACGTCACTCGTCCAACTACGGTATAAACAGACACGTCACTCGTCCCACTACGGTAT
>JAULCA010030891.1:0-10881 GCA_032360845.1 Crassadoma gigantea
TTATCACTTAATCAGTTGATGAGGATTTTGTAAATTTTGTACGGAATATTAACTGAACTGGGGAAGCCTCCTTATTCTGACTAGTTATTATATACTCCCTGTATAATACACATTATGTTATTCTGTTGGGTCTGACGGGTCTAACGGGGCTGAGAAACCTTCTAATATGATATCTGGATTAGAGCCTATGTCGCATTTTTCGATGGCTTTCATTACATGTGGACCTTTAAAATTTTGATTAGATAAATCTCCCAGTGGTGACCCTATTGTAAGTCTTCTACTGCCGTTGAAGGGGTCTCTCTCCTCATGAGTTGGGGTATTTTAGTACCACCTTGTGCTGATGATAGCTTTATTTGGTAACATATTTTGTTATGAGAAGCTCGTCTTTTGCCATCCGTCTTCTTCTGACGTTATGGTCGCGATATGGGTGAGTGGTTAAGGCGTCTGAGATTCTGCTACCACTAGTCCTCAACAACTTGGTAGCGGGTTCGAGGCCTACGTTGGGCAGTTGCCAGGTACTGGCCGTAGGTCGGTGTTTTTTTCTAATAATCAAGCTTTCCTCCACAACCAAAACCTGGTACGTCCTTAAATGACCATAGCTGTTAATAGGACTTAAAACACAAACAAACCAAAATGACGGCATGAGCTTATGGATACATCTTACTTCTGGCATTAATACTGGTTTCGATATAAATTATCGTTTGGTTAGTCACCGTCTCTTTAGCCTTTATTTTTCATATATTTTGAAACACTGTAGACACAGATGTTTCATTTTCTAAGCGTTCAGTACAGCTGATCGATCTTAAAGTTCCAAAATGACCATTTGGTGCAGCAAACTGTTAACTTTGTATGGCTTTCTGTGTCTATTAACAACAATTTCAAAAAGGGCCTTCATCTCTACGAATTTCTAGAAATTGTTTTCTGGCGGGTCGGGTTCACTTTAAAGCGATCTTTTTCATATTTCTTACAAGTTTGACTCTTCTGAGAGCTTCCTGTTGTAATGTAAATGCCTCTCTGAGTTGCACGCTAAACCTGACAAACTGATGCATCTGAAACCTCCCGACGTATCTTACGTCATCGTTAGATTCATACTTCCTCTAACTGGTCCCCTGGATGTAACACTCATTTCTGAATGGGCTGAATTCTACAGGAATGACTCGTTGCACAGACTCTTACTGGCTACGATAGGGACGTATGTTTTCTAACTGATTGCGATCTTGACAGCTCTCTCCGAAAGGGTCTGGTTTCCATGTAAGCCTCCAAGCCCTTATTGATATGAGTTTTATTAATATAGGCACAAGGGAAGCCTCTTTCTCTTAGGGTTGGAATTCCTAGTAAGCCATCTACATATTACGATCCGTGCACAACGGGAGTCGGCCACCGTTCGTGTCTTATAGTTGGCGGAGTCTCTATCATCTAACTGATCTGGGTTTAATCTTACCCTAAAATATCTGTTATTTGTGGAAGCCTCAGATTTGTACAATAAAATCGTTCATTGCTGTTGGGCTGATTTCATTGAAAGGCTCATACAGGGACAATGGGTACCTCTTAACCCTAGGGTCTTTAATAATGAGCCTTCCACCCTAAGGGTCTGCTTTACTAGTGAGCCCCTACCTCTCATCGGACTCAGTACAACGGGACGAACTTTCAATATCTTATTTGACCGGAGATTAAGGTTATGGTATTTTTATATTTCGAAAAGCCTCATACCCTATGAGTCCCTTTCTCGAGAACCTCATACATATACAAATATCGCCTCTTGACCTAAGGAAATAAGCCTCACAATGATCGCCTATTAACCTAAAGATCTAAATCTCCTAAGAGCTTCCTACAATCGCAATAACCGCCTCTGAACCTAAGGATATAAGTCTCTTCTTTGATAGCCTCCTACAAAGAACATGGTTTCCTCTTAAACTAAAGTTATATGTATCTTCATTGATAGCCTCCTACAAAGAACAATGACCGCCTCTTAACCTAGGTATATAAGTCTCTTGAGAGCCCCCTAAGATCAATATGACAGCCTCTTTACCTGAGAATATAAGTATCTTCTTTCATAGCCTCCAACAAAGACCGACTCTTAACCTAAGATTCAAATTTCTTTCCTAAGAGCCTACTAAAAACACAATGACCGCCTCTGAATTTAACATTCTATATCTTTTCTTTGAAAGCCTCCTACAAAGACAATGACCGGCTCTTAACCTTAAGATATACGTTTCTTTATTGAAAGCCCAATACAAGGACAACAAACGCCTCTTAACCTTAGGATATAGGTCTCTTTATTGAGAGTTTCCTTCAAGGAAAATGAAAGCTTCTTAATCTGAGGATCTTAGTATCATTCCTGAGAGCCTCATGCAATCACAATGATAGACCTAGGTTAGATCATAACCTAAGGAACAAAATCACCTCCTTGAGAGCCTACTAAGAGCACTTTGACTGCCTCCTAACTAAATGGTCAAAATCTCCTCCCTCCTACAATCACAATGACCGACGCTTGACCTAAGGATCTGATTTCTTAGGGAAGCCTCCTACAAGCAAAGTGACTAGGATTTCGTAGAGAGCCTCTTACTTCTAACAACTATCACTACTTGTAGAGCCTCTTTATCGAGTTGCCTGTCAGCCTTCGCGCTAACGTTTGAGATAGCAGACTGCGGGAGACTTTCGGTGTCAATAGAGAAGTCTACCCTCAATAAAAGCATTCCTTGTTGTGCATTGTGTAATTTTGAATAATTTATATGACTCAATATGTATTGATTATTGTACCTTTTAAAGGGAATACTTTAAAATATATCAAAAGAAATAATCAATATTCTGTACAGCTAACACATACATATACAGACAAAGATTAACCACATTTTCGGTTTGAAACAAAAAATCCAAGTATTTCAATACGAAGATTTTTTTTTCAAATCAATTAACTTTTCATATAAAGCATCGAAAAGGAATAGCATTTGTAATGGTTTAATTTACCTACATTATTTGAAACGACAGACTGGCCGCGCTTCTTATATATATGCAAATAAGATAGTTTAATTTTGTACTTTTCTAGTCTATACTAATGTAATAATAATTTGCTATGACCAAGCACCGAATTGACAAGCAAATACATTTTTACTGAAGACGGGTGCACATTTATTGGGGGTATGTCTGTTACTCGGCACCGCAATGTCATGGGGTACATGGGGGGAAACAGTGCACGTTTTATTGACAAGTGGTGCAGGATATATGTACATTTGTCTGACTTGTCATGGCACTAGGAGATTTATTACCAGATTATAAGTATCCTAGTGCTGGCTAAGTCTGCGCCTTACATAACGAACACACCTTGAGCTTCCCGCAAACGAAACACAACTGTCCGCGTGAATTGGGTCCTTGTTACACTCTCAGAAGTGGAGGTTTGTACCATCATAAATCATAACTCTCTATCATGAACTAAATCTATCTTTATACGACTTAAGCATATTTTTTATATATTGTTAAACGACTAAAGCTAGTACGGCTTATTTCTGCCGTTTATGTTTGTATATCTACCGCTCTGTAACGTTAGTGCAACTTATCGCTCTTACCAATAATTTTGTACGACTCACTCAAAAGTCACTCTGAGGAACAGCGTATTCTTAAAACTTGGATTAACTCAAGGTTAAATCACTACCATAAAGGATGGCGATTAATATTCTCACTGAGTTCCTGTTAAATACGACGCGATAGAACGTCTCTACTGTCCTCGGGCGGATGTAGTGTAACCCTATGTAAGTCACTCTTTTGATGGGATTTAGAAATTCTCACTTTTTACATTCGTATATATATACTCGGGGAAGCTTACTCCGTTGTCTATCTCAGACTGTCTCTTATCGGAGCCTGGCTATATTTGTTGTTCTTTTTATTCTTTTTTTTTTATCTGTTTGTTTTACTCCTTATTCTAGTTTTTCTTCCGTCCTTTTATTGCAGCTGTCAATCAAATATGATGTAATGTTTCACTCCTTGTTCTAGTTTTTGTTCCGTCCTTTTATTGCAGCTGTCAATAAGATATGACATAATCAACGTTTACACGGAGACGATAAAGACTTTAAACGTGTTACATGTTTGATTAATAATATATATGTTGATTCAAAGAACGTTTGAACTGTGTATCTTTGACAATGTGTTGCGTTGTTTGGACTTTAAACCCTACAGATAAGACCTTTTTGAAGACGAAATAATCATATTTAATTGTTTACTTAGATTCCTTCATCAACAAAGATGATCGTTAAAAACACATTTGATGCATATCGGGAAACTTTCGCCTTGTACAACTTTTGCCTTATGCCAGTTAAATACATATTTGCTTCGTGTTAATTTCGTCCTTCCCATTTCCTAACTACATTGTACGTAAACTGTGTTGTTTCCCAATGTTCATGTTATGATAAATTCACGTTTATTACAGAGGGCGAAAACGTCGAAAATTTGATTTCAGCGAAAATTTCCCAATATACGGTATTTTTATAACGTGCTTCCCTACCACGGATGATAATTTGTGATCTGCTTGGAGACGATCTACAAAATAGGTTATGATAAAGCGGTATATAAGAACATCAATTTATTATGATTATAATTATAATTACCTTGTTTACTTTTGATTGTTTGAACTGGTCAAGTGGATTTAGAGAGAAAGAGAATAGGATCATATGTTGCTCTTAGAAGAGTACGCAGACACTCTGATGATGCCGACATGGTGACGTGACCTTCGAGTGATCGGTCTTGAAAAGTAATTAGAAAGGTCGAAGTTCTGGAAACGTTATTATAAGGGTGGGGTGTATGAGTATTACGGTGGTAAGTGTGCGAAATTGAATTTGATGATCTTATTATTATTTTATATATATTTTTCATGAAAAAAAACCCCATAAAAATAGTTTCAATATTTTGATGAAAAAACACAGCGGATATTTAAATACATTGAACGCACATCTTATTCAAAACATCCAAGCGCTTTTTTTATTACAATATTGATATTTAATCATATGCGACTTCGAAATAATTTTTAATATCGAATTGTTAAATGTCACACTGGCTAGATCTGCTTGGAATTATATCATCCATATGGCTAAAGGTATTCCTAAATGGAAGATATTGGCTTTTTTGCCGTTTGAAAGATAGAAAGTGTTATTTGTTAATTCCAATGGTAGTTAATTTGAGATAAGAGTTGAATTGTAGTCCAAATATAACGATACATCCAAACTTAACACTGGCCTTTTGAAAAGTCATAAAATACATAGGCTTAAATGTTTTTATTAATTTCTATGCTTGTGCAATTTTTGTATGATACAATGACAAAATTATCTATGCTCCTACGGTGAGATAAGCCCATCATGCAAATGTGACTCAACAGTAAGAAATGCTACATTTGTAATTCGACGAACCTAAATAATAACAAAACAGTATTTTTGTATGTTGAATGTCCAAACTCTGAATGATTTTGTTATAAGATTCCCCCTCACCTTGCATAAAGCATCATGTTATGGCACTTTTTCCAAAATATATCAAATCGTTAATATGAAAATCGTAAAAGAAATCCACGTTTTTTTCATAATCCACCTTTTCCTTTTAAAATTAATATCAGTTTTTAATGACAATTCAATATTGTACGAAATGAGGGTTCATTCATTCGGACTTCATCTTAAGTTTCAAGGTATCTAAAAGATGGTAGTTATGCTGAGATTTTTTCACACATAAATATTCTAACAAGAAGTTAAACAGTTCCTTATGTAATTGTTAATAGGCACGCCTGCTGCTCTCTCTTTTCCCAAATTCAGCCCTGATCGCAAGTCCATGAGGTTAATGACTTTAGTGCAAGATTGCGACAATGATCATACATAAAACTGCATAAAGACACTATGTAATCAATTATCATAAACTGTGATTTCTGTAGAGATTATTCTGAGATATTTAATGTTAAAAAAAAAAAAAAAAAACTAATTAAAATTTTGAATATTTGTTTTTATCAATATCAATAGTTCAATTATATATATACATGGACTCCGATGCCACATTATGACAAATCAGTATTGCTCTCTAGTTGTTTCTGTTTTGTTTTATTTTCTTTATTCTATCTTACGTAGAAATCAAATGTTACACTTCAAAGTTGGTCAAATAAGCAATTTCCCTGATTTCATGATGAAAACAAACGGTAACTAGATTAATTTCTCCAAAGTTGTTTTTGTTCGCATTTTCCTGTTTTACCACAAATATTCATTAATGTGGGGAAAATAGTATTACAATTAGTTAAATGTTAAATCGAAAATTAGTGGAGCATTTAAAGATTTTATATTCTGTATTTTCGAACTCCTCCTATATCTAAAGTAGCGAATGATGCAAATTTGATTAGTATGTGAAGTTGTCGTATGTTTAGGGTTCAGGGGAATTTGAGAAATCAAGACCTTAGAAAATGAACGAAGTAAATGGATTGAGATGAATAAAAATTGGAGAAGCTTCAGCAAGAGTAAACGAATTCAGATCATAGTAAGACAAGGATTTTGTCCGGGTTAAGACAATAAAAGTGGATAGTGAAAAGACTAAGTAGAAAATGTAGTTTTGGCATATAAAGGGATTAAGATGACTGAAGAGTTTGTATAGAAAAAGGATCAGATGATGAAACGGTTGGATGGTGTAGTTTAGAATATTCAAGGGATTGAGATTACAGAAGGGCTGGGAAAGTTAAAGGATAAAGATGATGAATGGGTTGGATGGTTGAGTGTAGGAGACTGAAGGGATACAGATGACAGAAGGATTGGAAGAGTTAAAGGACAAAGATGATAAAACGGTTGGATGGTTGAGTGCAGGAGACTGACGGGATTAAGATGATGAAAAGATTGGATGGTGTAGTATACGGGACTGAAAGGATAAAGATGACAGAAGGGTTGGAGAGAGTTATTTGTTAAAGGTGATGAAATGGTTGGGTGGTATAGTTTCGGAGTCTGAAGGGGCTGAGATAACAGAAGGGGTGGAAATTTAAACGTAAAGATTATGAATTGGTTGGATGGTTGAGTGTAGGAGACTGAAGGGATAAAGATGAAAGAAGGGTTGGGAGATTTAAAGGATAAAGATGAGGAAATGGTTGGATGGTGTACTTTTGCAGACTGCAGAGATTAAGATGACAGAAGGGGTGGAAAACATAGGACAAAGACGATGAGACGGTTGGATAGTGTAGCCTAGGGGACTGAAGGGATTAAGATAACAAAATGGTTGGGAGAGTTATTGGTTAAAGATGATGAAATGGATAGATGGTGAAGTTTAGGATAATAAAAGGGTAAAGATGATGGAAGGGGTGGAAATCATAGGACAAAGACGATGAGATGGTTGGATAGTGTAGCTAAGGGGACTGAATGGATTAAGATGACAGAAGGGTTGGGGAGAGTTATTGGTTAAATATGATGAAATGGTTGGGTGGTGTAGTTTCGGAGACTGAAGGAACTGAGATAACAGAAGGGGTGGAAGTTTAAACGTAGAGATTATGAATTGGTTGGATGGTTGAGTGTAGGAGACTGAAGGGGTACAGATGAAAGAAGGGTTGGGAGATTTAAAGGATAAAGATGAGGAAATGATTGGATGGTGTACTTTTGCAGACTGCAGAGATTAAGATGACAGAAGGGGTGGAAACCATAGGACAAAGATGATGAGACGGTTGGATAGTGTAGCTTAGGGGACTGAAGAGATTAAGATGACAGAATGGTTGGGAGAGTTATTGGTTAAAGGTGATAAAATGGTTGGATGGTATAGTTTTGGAGACTTTTTTTATCCAGAAGGGTTGGATGGTATAGTTAAAGGATAAATATGAATTGGTTATAGATCTTTAAAGATACACGGGATGATATGGTCTATAATTGCAGTGATTTGTCTGTGGTGGCCTATTATCGGTGGTTTTCACTTTTTTGTAACAGTAGTATTTAGCATACTCCATCTATTACCAAATTTTACAGGTGCAATGACTTGTGTGTGTCTAACGATCATCCATTTTAAGCAAGTTGGCGTTTGTCAAATTTCGCGAGCATGTAGATTAAACCATTGTAACTGTTGTATCGGGCCTGTCTCGTTATTAATTTGCTTCTCTGCCGCAAACTGAGCTGAATGCATTTTAACAGCCTAAATTTTCAATTTGAAATAATTGAAAAGAAAAAAAAAAGAAAATTTGCAGTGAGCACCCGTTTAAATCCGCCGACAGTTTAATCTTACAAGTATGTTTTGATGGTAATTCATTACCACGTGTGGCCCAGATTTGATCAGAAATCTAAGTTTATACAAGCCTTTAGAATAGAAGGTAAATAATCCACTTTTGTTCTCGAAGAAACCTGTGGATTAAAGCCTTGAAAGAGATTTGCATTGTAAGGTCAATATTAGATTTATCAACAGTGTAACATCGGGTCATACATATGTCCACCTTATCTTAGCTCTGGATTTTTTCAGATTTGGGCCAAGACCGTTTTGGCAGCCGAAATTGCTGGGAGATTTGGCTGACTCAAGCTGTGGTAGACCACAGTACGCCGCCGATACATCCCAGCCGTACACTGGCACGCAGACCAACCACATTTATAAAATATCTTCCCCACGACTTCACAAAGTTACTGGTGCTGATTTCCAGTCAACTGACCATTCCAGTTTCACCAGACAGCATCTGCAGCTTTAACGAAATAGGATTAAACAAAGTCGGCAGAAACTCCATGCCGACATGTATTGCTACTGGTGAAATCGATATTGGTGATACTGGCCGCGCTTGTTTAAACAACTCGTCGATCAATGGTGCTGACTTCATATGCTTGCGTCGGCTAGGTTCCAAGTATGCATGCACTCTCGTGATATAAGACCTTGGAAAATAAAAGTTCGCGTAAATTGGAGCAAGATTGCTTTGATTCAAGAGTAGTGCACAGTTGGGTTTTTTAACGTTTATTTGGATTCTCGAAAAGGAACGGCCTAGTGTTTGACCACCTTAGATGTCGGAGGTAAAAACTGATGTGTCGGGGAAAATACAGGAGTGACAGTGGCCAAAACACGTGCTCCTTCACTGAGGCATACCCGTAAAAAAATCTACTAAACATTTGTCATTGAACGGTTTCTGAACATTTAATACGGTTGGTTGAAGTAATCCTGCTACATTCTTTCTCTGGTGCATTGGATCAAATAAAGAGACAGGTGTTCTCACCAAGACTAAATTTGTTTTCGTGTAAACAAATTCATTCTTGTGTACCTGTATGAGATCTGACGAAAGAAAAAAGGAAATAAGGTTGTTTGTAGATGGATTTTTAAAGATTACAGAACAATGCCTGAACGTGTTTGATCCACGATATATAAGGAAGAGGCGATGTTTACAGTCTACCCTTGAACTTCTCACTTCAACTTTATTGGATTTTCCGGCATAATATTATACAAATTTAATGGTGGATACCTCTAGCGTTTTACGACATCGGTCAGGGCCATATTGAGGACATGTACACAAATTTTGACCGCCTCTAACATACGGTTGGTGAACATCATCTTGTCTGCTGATTGGTCAGTTCCTAATCAGGAAGTTTCTTAAGCAGACATGATGGATTTATCGGAGTCGCGTGTGCAGGTATCACAGCGATCGAGGACCCTTTAAATGACATAGTGTCGACCCCGGTACTCTGTTATAACGGAGTTGTCAGGTT
Organism: Crassadoma gigantea; assembly: GCA_032360845.1. Taxonomy (NCBI): domain Eukaryota; kingdom Metazoa; phylum Mollusca; class Bivalvia; order Pectinida; family Pectinidae; genus Crassadoma; species Crassadoma gigantea. The sequence continues at coordinate 9,654 of JAULCA010030891.1, forward strand.
TAAATAACGGCATGTCTATTTCTACCTGTGCGTTTACTTACCTGTGATGTAGAGTAAAGGTATGCATGAGAATATATACCTGTTAAATATATCACTACATAAGAAATATAACCGTCGTGTATATATTGTAACGGCCATTATTGGACATTTTTCTTATATTACAGGTAAACTATCTGACGTCACACAGGTGTATATGGCCTGATCTACCTGTACATGAACTATGTATATATTAAACCTCAATAGTGAACAATACACCCTACACGTCAATATTGTCGTCTGAGTGATACAATCAGCGGCATATAAGCTTCTTATATCTCTTCACGCATGCGTAGAACAACATGAAATCGGATTCGAAATCAATGACGCTAGAAACTTCAGTGGGATCAGTTCCGAAAAGGCCGGCGTACACTCGACACTCGACAAAGACAGTGCCGAGACGCCAGTGGCTTGGAGCACGTCGGAGAATAAGTTCAGTCAGTTTTGACATACAACCGATTGAAGAAAACTTGTACGAGGAAAATGTTGTAAGTCTTGGTAGAAACAAGGACCATAATACCTATAGAAGGATGAGTGCTCCAGAACTGCCCCCGATAGATTACCGGGCTAAGTACTCCCCGACACAGTTAGTGCTTCAGGGGTCTTTACTTCGTCGGACATCGTACAATGGTCGAGCCGGCAGTCACCCTCATAGTGCTACCAGTGATGGTTCCCTAAGGGGCCAAACCGCCAAATCTCCCCTCAGTGCCAACTCGTCGTCGTCGGGACAGAGTCTCGGACAGCAAGGAAAGTCCAGCAATATTGGTCTTAATAGGGGAAAGACATGGTGTGTCCCGGAGCAAACGGAGCAAACCGACGTCGGGAGTCCCAGGACGGAACTAGGGAAGAGAAAACCTGTGGGAGTTATACAAAATCAAATAACACCGCGATCAACTCGGTTACAGTTCCGGACGTCGCGTCTGTCCAGTAAGGATAATTCCTTGTCAAGCGGCAATAACAATACCACGTCTCTCCGGCGTCCGTTACCACACTGCAAAAGTGACTCCAAAATTATCGCTCCCATTGAAGAGTTCCAAAAATCAAAAACATTCATCAAACGGAATAACAGTGAACAGAAACTAAATGACAAAAACGCCAAGAATAACCAAAGGACGTTGTCAATTGACAAAACAGAAACTCTAACTCGGAGTAAAACGACAGCAGGCAATGTCAATGGAATGAGGAGATATTC
>JAULCA010031001.1:0-18294 GCA_032360845.1 Crassadoma gigantea
CCATTGCATATAAATGGAACCCCTGACTAACCATGCCATACATGTACTCTACCAGCAACATCTAGCTGTTCCAACTTTAATTTTGCTAACATTTCCAGGTGAGCGATACAGGCCCTCTGGGCCTCTTGTCTTCAAACATGATAAGTAATAACAAGAATTACATGATATTTAATAAACAGGACACTTCAAATGACATATACAATTTCAGTTGTGTTTTTCTTGCACTCCAATTGAGAAGACCATTTACCGATATATTGTTTATAAGTTGTTGATTTATATTTCACTAATTAACATATTACATGTGAAAAATAACATTTTTGCAAAATAATTTGTTGGTTTTTTTTACTGAGAATAATAGAACCAATATAACAACCATTAAAACTAGTAAATTCCTATATTATCAGAGTTTGGTTTTGGTTGAAATAAAATGCTCCTATATATGTGTACAGTTGGGAGCAGAATTAAACTGGTATTCTAGTGCACTGTTAACAAGAAAAGAGAACTCTAGTATACAAACTTTTGCCCTAGAATAAATTTTGAACTTGCGTTGACCAAACATACCATATTTATATATCTTGGGAATGCAGGATCTCTCGCCTTAAAATCGGGTTATGTGCCCCACTATATGCAGAGTTATGGTCATGTGTTTATATTTTTAATGTCAGGGAACATAGTTCTTTTGACGTTATAAGGAGTACCTTAAATTGTATACCGTATATCATGCAGGAAATGGAAACATTACATAATTTCCGGCCTCTCACTACATTCAAATTTGAAACCTTCCGAGTTATGATACAATCCTCTTTTCAACTGCACTTATTTACACTAAATAATGTATTGTAATGTCTGTGAGTACTTTTATCTTTTAAAGTTTGAAATATTATTATTATTTATTATGAACGCCAATGTTTTTTTATTGAAATTACAATCAGATATACCGAACCAATAGGTGTGATTTAGTTGGCGTAGTATTTTATTTTTGTCAATATACACACGTGTCATGTCAAGTGTTGAAATATTGTATTACTCTATAAATTCTGATAACTTTGGTTTTGTGTTCATGTTATAACTGTTTTAAAGTGAATGAACAATAATATTAGGGGAAATGTAGCAATTTTTTGGCATGGAAAAGGCCCAGAAAGGGCCAGTATGAACTTAGTATACAGATATGGATTGATTTAAACATGTTGGTGGAAGGCAAGCTATGTTGTTCTCCAACCACTGTTGTTTCTTCTGTTAGAATGAAGGTATTTTGACCAAAATTTAACAATAGCACCCTATAGGGAAGGGAAATCAAAAGTGGTGGGTCTGACCCCCCCCCCCAAGTCAGAGAGGTGAAGCCCAACAGAGGTAATTCAGCAAATTCTTGAAAATTCTTCTTCTGTAGGAATAAGAGGATTTTGTCCATATTTCGTCTAAGGCATTTTTTGGTCAAGGGGACTAAATTTTGAATAAACAGTGGGCCAGTCCCCCCTGGGGGCAGAGGGGCATGGCCCAATACGGAAAATATATCATATTCTTCAAAACCTTTTTTCTTTAGCAGGAATGACAGGATTTTGTTCAAATTTGGGAAGAAGCACCCTTGCGTGAAGGGAACCAATTTTGTATAAACGTTGGGTCTGAGCTTCCTTATGGCAGTGAGGTGCAGGGTCCAATAAGGGATATAAAGTAATAGCTTTTTTCTTTTATTGGGATGAAGGTATTTTGACCAATTTTGAACAGTAGCATCCTATTTTAAAGGAAAATCAATTTTGTATAATTAACGTATGTGAACCCCTGGTGGTATAGGAGCAGGGAAAATAGAAACATAGCTTTAAAATCATTTTTCCGTGGAAGGATTGACAGGATTACAGCCATATTTGGTCTAAAGCATCATTGGGTGCAGTTGACCTGATTTTGTACCAACGCCATTCACTTGTAGGTCTGACCCCCATAAGGGGCAGAGCAGCAGAGCCAAATAGGGTAAAACATAGCAAATTCTTCAAAATCCTCCTTTTCCTGTAGGAATTACAGGGTTTTGTCTAATTGCATAAAAATAACCCCGGACTTACCATGAAATACATGTACACTACCAGCAACATCTAGCTATTCCAACTTTAATTTTGCTTACATTTCCAGGTGAGCGATACAGGCCCTCTGAGCCTCGTGTTAACATTTGAAATATTGACAAAGGGAAGCAATTCCTATGCAAATCAACTATCTAAAAATCTAAAATAATATAATCTAGAGAAAACTTTGTACCCCTCTTCTGACAAACCTATAAAGAATATATAGGTACACTTTTACATAAAAATAGGATACAAAACTAACAGTTAATCCTTCTGTACAGTATGATGGGCACTTTGTCTTCATTTTGTTCCCCACTTACAAAATCTTTTTCTATCTTTTGCCTTAGCTTTCAGTACTTTTAGTACTTTGATTATATATTGATAATAGTACAGTACTAAGCATTACTCGACAGCAAAAATCATAACGACTGGGATCTTGTGAACTTGTTTATAAACACAAAACACATCACTCCGCATTTCTTGGAAGTCGTCTGGTTTCATGTCAGTATCATTCCATAAGTCAATTTATGTCTTTGTATCGGAAACTTTATTTCTACAGAACGTATTAATGTCGGGTGTTGACATGCCATCGTTATGCACGTGATACATTGTTACCCGGTGTTTATACAATTTTGCATTGGAAATAAGAAAGTAATATAGGGATTATTTTGTTTCATAATAGGCACAGTTTTGCAAAATGTATGTCCTATATTGGTATTAGTCAATTTCGCTCCGTTATAAACGGGCCGTTTCGTTGCCGAAATGTAACTGGAACATATATGCATGGACAAATGATCCAGTTCTTCAGCACATATGGTTTTGAATCATCAATCTTTTACAAGTTGAATTTAACCAAAAAATATTTGAATTAATCATGTGACCGGTCACCAAGCACATATGTTTGAATGTGGCAATTTATATCCAACAAATATTGAAAATCTGTTTATTTAGATAGGTTACCCTGAAATAATAAGTGCACTTTATCAACCTAACTATATAACAGATAGCAGTTAGAATCACCTTAGGGACAGGTGTGGACATCCGTCAGGATATCCCCTGGGCTTCCAAATTGTTTATTTTAACATAATTGACCTACTGTAATGTGTCATTGCATTGATGTTTGTTCGACGCTGTATTATCACTAGTCAAGATAACGACCGTGAGGGAAAAGGAGGGAGGGGTTGGAGAGACATTAAACACAATAAATACTTTAACTTGGAAGACTATATTTGATTAATTTTTAGATAATATTTTGAATCCATTCAAATGCAGGTATATTGCTGTTTTCTCAAAATACAAAGATGCTCATCTTCTGGCCTGTTTCTGATCTCTGTGAGACATGAGATAATTCAAAAATGACTGATATATGGATGATTTTATAACTAGTGGTTACGCCAAACACCTGTACCGTAGTTGGCTACAGACTGGGTAATCAATTAGGATTGTGAAATTGAACTCGGACAAAGCATGGGATTTGATTTACTATCAAAGTCCTTGGAGAAAGGTACGAACCAAACAGACTATCGTCACTACGATATAAAGATGAAAGTATTGCAAATATACATATATGAGAAATTTTATTAACACACTGACGATGTTTCATATTAAAGCGTCCAGGTCTCTTAGGGAGATGTATTTTTAATCATATAATAACTTAAAATACAGCTGTATAATTACAGTACAAATCTAGTTGCAGGTAAATAATTTACCGAGATCAATTAAATCACCCTACATGTATATTTCTGTATACATCTAGCCGTAGATAAATGATAAAGTGATTTTTAAAACTTTTCAAAACAAAACCATGGATTACACCAGAGACGTAGATATTTTTTTTTACCTCTGAATGAGTATGTGATGATAGGTTTCGTTTTTAACGTATTGATGCAGAATATGATATGTTTCATAGCCTATGATATCGTGTGTAAAAGGGACGAAATCAAACTGCGAGTAAGCATTCCAAAACAAATATCGTAAAATTAAAAACTTTTTCTGAAAATGAACCTCCATAAATAGTCTTTGTCAGGAATCAAGAAACATTCCAAGTACAAGATATGTATTTTTGAATATTACTGAAAAAACTGTCACATTTGTACCAATCCTGGTACATGTAGTGTGACGTTAGGATATTGGGTCAGCGTAAGTGAAGCTTATCTGTACCAGTCATCTAGGAATGCGATGAACTTGATGGAACACGGGGGTCGATCCTCAGCGGATTTTTGTGACATGATTACATGACATAAAACGTGAAGGATCGTGGTGATGCCTGATGTGATTTATCATTGCGTTTGACCACCCAAACGATATTCTTGATGCGATGGCTGGGTGAAAAAGTTAATTTGCTCTGAAGAGATCTGTATGTAAGTTTGTTATTAAGTGTAATCTCGGAGCTACAATGAGTAACACTAAGTTACATTAAGAAATAACTCAGTAGATATATGTCTTAAGTAAATTTTACAAGGTACTTTATTCCATTTTATATCCCCTTGTCAAGATAATCTAATTTTATTCAAAAATCTTATGCCTGATTTGATTTCCTAGTCAGGAGAAGATGTAATTATGCCTTGTTAGAAATTTTGAAAAATGTGAAAACAAATCATGGGCTGCAGTGATTAAATTTAGTTATTGAGGAAAAATAAATTGGTAAATTATTTAGTATGTATTTAAAGAAACCATATTTTGCTGGAGTAGCAATTACCAATTGTTTTCAAAATATTCAAAGTTCAAAGAATATTATCAGTAGCATTTATGTGCTTCATTTCACATTAATGACTTTCAACATTTTCTACTCAAGCTTCCAATGGATCTTCAGGAAAGAGTCAAAAGTCACATGACACGAGAGGAAATCATCAACTGTGAGGATGCTCCACAGAATAATGAGTCGACAAAACTGATTCGCGTACCAATGCAGACATTCCCGCCCACAGCAATGGTGTATTCTATCAACAACAGCTCGCAGAAATCTAATAAAGACGTGAACACAAACTCAACAGACTCTGTACCCATGAATCTCATAGCAAAGGTGCTTACTCAGCCGGAGACGAAACGAAAACCCCGGCGGATGTATATTTGTCTGCGATGTAAACTTGACGTTGTTGTACATGACAAGGAGGTCCAGGTGTGCATAGGTAGGGAGATAAACGGATCCAACGGAGGGACAGGCAGCTCCGGAAGCCTCCGAGTCCACAAACCACCAGGCCGGATACGGACAAGTTCAACTGAAACAGAAATATGAATTTGAAATATGAAGTGCCGTCTTATAATTTTTAAAACCGCAGTTCAAAGTTCACCATCATTTTTGCACATTGAAAAGTCATCAGTTTTGTGTTGTATTTAGTTTCTGTAGAAACGAAGAATATAAGTGTTGTAAGTTATAAATGTGTTATAAAAACTTAGTGCATTAGAATTTGTGAAATTTCTTTTTGAACATTTTATCAATTCACTGCAATATTAACTTTTCCATATATTAAATTATGTTTTAGTGTTATGTTCAAAAAATAGAAAATAGGGTAATAATTGACATGACAGTTACCAAGTTGTATTCCATCACCCATTCTGACTAAAAAATTGATATTTTTACGAAAGATTTATATTCAAGTTTTGAATCTGGTATCTTTGGTATGAGTGATATAATGTTAAATGCAATTATTTTCTTTTCCCTGAATCCTAAGTCTAATTTTAAAATTTAGATTTGACAATCAGTTTACAATAGCCAAATATAGTATTGCACAAGATGGTGTTCTCTAACTAATCAAATTTGAACAAGTGACATTAAGTCTTATTAATTATCAATTTTATGATTGTATAAAGCATTTAGCTTGTTGATTATTAGCATTCATTCAAGTATATAAACCTACCTGGCAAACTGTTTTGCACTTAAGTAATTAGATAACAGTTAAACAAAAATAACATGTAGTTGAACTTATGTCAGACAATAAATGTCAATGTTCCACTCTGTTAACCGTTTCACCCCTATGCAACTTTAGTAGACTCTACCATGCATTGATTTAGATGAGTCCATTATGATCTACATTGGTGAAAGGATTATTGTAGAGTCATTAAACTAAGAAGAAAAAAATTGTACATTGAATTACATAAATGAAATCTGTCAAATCACTTCAAACCATAAAATTGACTCTAGATCTATCAGCCTTTGATTCTTGAAATTGACGAAAAATGTTGTGATAAACAAAGTGGATTTTTTTCAAACTTTATTTTTTTTCCATTCAACAGTAGTGATTACAGTAAGATAATGTTTATGTTTATAAGCTTTGATGATTAATTCATGTGTAGTTTAGACCACTTGTTCGATGATGCTATTTAATGTTAATGTCATTGTAGATAGAGGTTGCTAAAAGTGCTGGCATATACCGTATTTAATGTCACCCTAGTTTTAGATTTAACTGACTAGTCATCATAGGTCATTAATAATCTAACCCTCTTTTTAATTCTAAAAATCAACAAAAATTCTTTAAGTGACGTTAAAGATTAAAACAAAGTTAGAATTATAACTTCGAAATTTATGTGAATATCTGTTTAAGTTCAGGATTGTGTCCATCCAATTTTTTTTAAACTGAAATACTGTAAAACTATAAATCCATAAACAGGTACTTTATATGAGAGTTGTTTTTATTTGCAAATGCTTGAATTTTTTATTGAGAAGATACTATTTCAATGTTGGAAAAAACTTTTCATGGATTTAATATTCACAGAAAAATTTAGACTCCTGTAGGAGTCTCCTCAATATGGATTGTTACCTCTTGCATAATAAAATGATTGGCAGTACTGGGTAACGAAAAATCTCATGCTACTACACAGAAGTATCCTGGAAAAGTACTTATGTGAGAAAAAGAAAGGAATTTTTATAAAATATGCATTCTAAGAATATAAATTACGTGATAAAAGCAGTTTGTTTGGGATTTTAACTGCCAGGAAAATATCTTTATCATGTGAATTTAACTGAAAATTCATTATGCAAACCTGGTAAAATGAAAAAATTGTATGATTGTTTATTAAATTAACAGTTGCCATATTATTCATATTTAAGTGCTTTTTGATTAAACTTTTTGTTAAATTAATATGGAATTGTACTTGTTCCTTCACCATTTTAGTTTTCATTTGTACCTCTTCTGAAAAAAATTGCTTTTGATAATATTCTTAAATGGGTGCATTGTTTATTTCATTGTTTCATTTTTTGTAAAATATGTCTCATTGAATAATTTCTTTTTTTTATTTGATATTATTTTATTTGTTGAGTTTTGTTAACAATGAAATGGATGTTTCATAGACTGATTGTGTGTATATATATGTATAACATATTCAAAAAAGGAAAAAGAAAATAAAAATAATGAAAACCATCCAATACTACAATGTATTTATAAAACTAACAGATATTTTATACCACAGCATTTTTGCCCAGTCAAATTTTTGCCATTTGTCAGTAAATACCATTTTTTCCCAATTTTGAATTTGCCCTTCACATGTAATAACCATTTATATACAACTAAAACATGATCAACAGTTTACCTGTTTATATTATATTGTGTACCGATGTTTGCTGTAATGCTAAAAGGCAAAATATTAAAACTGCAGCGAAAAATTTCCCGATATATACAGCAATTGGGTTCCAATGTCTGCGCCACATTAAGTTCCATTATTGTTATTCCCCTTAATTAAACTTGGAGGGAATATTGATGTAATGCTGCTTGTTCTACTGTCTTAATATGTCTGTCCATCCTAACTCCACAATAATTTGAGTCTCCCTTAGCTGAATGTTATTAAGTTTCATCCATGTCTTTCACATCAGAACTGCTTACTTGTGAATGCTTTAAAGGTCTTGAGGTCAAATCCAAGGTCACTTCAGTATTGATAGAAAATTAGATTCTTCTTTAATTTACACAAGCTTGATTTCCTGTTTTGACCGTTCAAACTTCAAACACTGCTCCTTTACAGTAAATTCTGTTTTGATAGTTCAATTTCAAACACTGCTCCATTACAGTAAATGCGCGATGCTTGCTTGGGATTTTTTCTAGTAAATATCCAATAGATTTGACTACAGCAAACATTAAACCAGATATTAATTGGTTTTACTTCGGTACCATTTTAATTGACATTTAATTGAAAATTTAAGATGATTTTTATTAAATTTTAATGGAAATATTAAAAAATTAAACCCATTTTAATTGGCTATTTATATGTTTGCAGTAGTGTAACTATAGGAAAACTCCAAAAATTTGATTTAGATTAAATTTGAAAAATATTTTGTAATTGGATATACTGAAATAATTGTTGCAACAGTTTTCCCTCCAGAAATCATTGTCTATTTTTGTTTGGTTTTTTTTTTTAATTTTACTAATCATAGTATAAATCATGATTTTTATCAAACTTTGATGGCATATTCCTTGATGACAATAATTAATGAAAATTCAAAATATATTGTGTTAAACCATAGGATAGACTTCAGAAACTGTTTTATGTACATATTTGTTTCCCAGGTGCTAGCCTTGCATGATTAATGTGTGCCAATGTAAATATATACTTTTTGTGTGTTTGATGTTTTGTTCTGTAGTGAAGCATTGGGACGTCCAGCTCTGTACGGACGGGACGTCCAGACATTTACTGTCTTACACCAGTGTTTCTGATCTTGTATGTAAAAATACTTCATAAAGCTTCTTACAAATCTTTTTTTATTGGCCAGGAACCCAAATGGCAGAGTCCATTTAGGTTTCACTGTAATGTGTATTTAAATATGACTATATCTAAAATTGTTACACATTGTCATACTTTGTATCCTTATGCAAATTACTTTTAGGTGTATGTATTGATAACTTTGAGTGTTTTATTTAAATTACAGCTACTACAGAGATATGGGGAAATGGGGAGCAGTAAGGCACATTTTGAGGCTAATACCCAAAAGTGTTATCCTCTAGAAATTCAAAAGGGCAAGGTCTTTCCCATAGATCTGTTATTTAATGAGGGGATGTTTTGCAAGAACTACTTTTGGGCTTAACTAAGTTATCAATTTACATAAAATACAAATAACAATTTAATAAAATTCTATCTTTAAAATCCCTCTTGCCATTAACAGATATATAATATAGAAAGATTCAAACCCCTATGTTTATATTGATAGCTTTGTTAGTTAATGTTATTTTTTCATTTAGATGTTAACACATTCACCCCTGAAGACACATTTGAAATCTTCCGATTTAAATGTTTGAATAGTTCATTATGAAATTTCAGGGGTGAATGAGTTAACAAAGTGGACATGACAGACAGTTAACAATCTCAGGGTTTGTCACATATTTGTCTGAAATAATTTCACTCAAAAAGGCCTTTTGGAATATTTTGTGTGTTTGAGATGTTTTTGTTTTCACGGTTTTGGTAAGACCAACATGACTGAAAAATTAGGGTCGGTCAGTCGGTTAGATTTGATTTTAATTTGATTTTTATTGTATTTTAATTTTTTTTATAGGGCTGGGGACTCATTTAAGGAATTAATTAAATCAGCAAACATATCAGTAGGTCTTTTAACCCTTACCTCACTGTAGACCAAAATGGACTCATCCATATCAATGCATGATAGAGTTTACTCAAGCTACATAGGGGTGAAAGGATTAAATTATAACATGTGATTAACAAATGGTTTTGATGCCTGCCTATGAAGTAGAGAGGTAGATATATAAAGTTGCTTTGTTTGTCCATCAGTTTGTTTGCATACCCTGGGCAAGTAATCCCAACACTGGTTTGAGTCCGTTCAAGTGAGATAAAATTGTTACGGTCAAAGGTAAAAAAACTAGGGTCAGTCGCAGTACCTGAAACAGGGGGGCCTAAAAATATCACTTTGTAAAAAATATCATAATGCAATTAATAATGACAATACATGAACAAATTTCCGACACCGGTTTGCCAGAAATATCTTTTGTACTATTACAGTATTATTATTTTTGTAGTACTAAAGTACCTGTGGACCAATACTTTATTAACAATTTCAAATATATTCTCATTTACCAGGTATATGCTAACATGTCTTTTAATGTGCAATTTCTAAAACAAATTTCTGTTATTATTTGTTATTTGTTTTTATCATTAAATGTAGGGTACATGGTAATTGTTAGATTTATTTGTGTAAGATAAAATTTCACGATCATGACATTATTTATAAATATTATTTTCATCATTGAACTAATATTTTAACTCTTTTTGTTAAAAGTATTTTTGACATCAGTGATATTTTGTTACTTTACAATAATAGAAAGGAGGGAGCAGTAACACGAAGATTCCGTAGTCTGTTTACTGTTATACATGGACTGGATTGGTCAGCCATAATTAGAATAACCGAAACATGTAAATCGTAATATAAGACTCTTTCATGCTCAGGGGTGTAAGATAGAGAAATTCCACCCGAGGGGTTTTCAAATTTAGTAAAACCAGAGGCTTCTCAATGAAGAGGAAAAAAAATCATTTTTCACATTGTGCTCTAAACGAATGTACTAGTTATATGTATAATTCTTCATGAGACGGATTAGATTATTGCATCCCTTTATTGATATTTTCTTTCAAGACTGTTACTTAAGTAGCTTATTATGGTGTTTTGTTCAAATAAATGTTAATAATGAAAAAAAGTGGAGTACAGGTACTTCATAATTTAGTGTTTGTTTTTGTGTGTTAGCATAATATACATTTTTCGTTAACATAGTTCTTTCATTTTTGATTGGAGATTTTTTTTTATTCAAGATATTTATAGTTATTCGTCTTGTACTCAAATTTGAAATTCAGGTGATTTTGAAATGATAAATTATGATTAGAGTAAGTTTGTTTTTGCATTATTTTGAACATGCACATTTATGTTGAACAATGCTTGTGTAATTTGTATTTCTTGCCAAATTATTGCCGAACAAGTAAGCATAGACGTCATCCCATTAATGCATTCATTATATGTATATGTTTATTTCATCAACACTGAATAATCCCAGAATGTAGATCTACCAGTACCAGTCCACGTCAACATGTTGGTTAATATTTCTAATTCTAGCATTGCATGTTCCTGCACAGGTTCAAACATTGGCGTGAGATGATCAACATCTTGGTTTTATTCATGAAACCATTCGCATGCTCAAGCATGAATTCTGTGGTCAAGTCAACTTGTAGCTTGCCAAATTAGATGTCACTTTCAAAGAGTTAAGTGTTTACATTGAGAACAGTTTTCAGCTTTTAGTCTTTTCAAATTTCTTCAATATGATATTATTGGCAAAATGAGATTTTATTTATTCATTAAACAAGAAATTGGGTTTGAGCAAAGAATCTGACTTTGAACACAAGAATGGTTTCATAAATATGGGCCCAGGTCCTTTATTATCTTTTTAAAGGATATCTGTCCCTCTCAGCCATTGTAAGCAAAATATTAGAGAATCTTAGTGTACATTTTTTTATAAATACATTAATAAAATAAGTCTCCCCATTATTTTCTTTTGGATATGCCAAAAGTTAATCAACTGATCTGTTTTTGTTGTGTTTTATGGGTTTTGTGAGATTAAATGTTCCATTTTTTTTTAGGAATAAATGAAACTTTTTATGTCGATTTATAACTCCTACATCTATCAAAATACCTGTACAGCCTGACCATGTCCTCACCAGCCTCCCAGTCAGTGTACTGTTGTTAGAAGTTGTGATACAGTTAACAATGGTAACAGATAGAAAATAAACATTGTAAAAATGAATGAATTGTGTTTTGATTGATTTGTCAGACATTCAAATGGAAATGTTTCATGTTAATAGAATAATTTCAACCACAATTGAATTTTACTTTTGAAAAAAGGATGGAAATCATATCCTAGAGGATGACAGAGAAATTATACTCTAGGGGTCGATGGAGGAATCGCACCTTATGGGGCAACAGAGAAATCCTACCGTAAGGAACAAAAGAGAAATCGTACCCTAGAATGTGACCGAGAAATCATACTCCAGGGGGTGACAGAGAAAAGTGACAGTGGAATAGCACCTTAGGGCTGGGGCAACAGAGAAATTGTACTATAGGGGGCGAAAGAGAAATCATACCCTAGGGGTCGACAAATAAAAATCTGTACTCAAGAGGGCGACAAAGAAATTATTCCCTAGAAGGTGACAGAGAAATCATACACTAGGGGGTGACAGAAAAAAGTTGAAATGGTAGATGGGAGACAATTCAGTGAAAGTTTCGAGAATATACAGGCATATGGTAATTTATGCAATAAACAACGTCAATACATGCAATTTCAAAAGTTAAATTTTATTACTCATAAAATTCGTATTTATACAAGACATCTTTACTTCTATATTAATTTTTTGTTACTATTATACTTAGACTAATCCGCACTTTTCTTTCACCTACACACACTTACAGGTCCCTAATCATATTTATATAATATGTTATTTGCGTAAATTTTACTTTACAATGTCATGATTTTATAAGTCCGAGGAAATTACAGAGCATAAATGGTTCATGTGTGTCTTGACATACAATGAGGAAATTATAATCAATGAAATACACATAACATATTACCTACCTGGTAAATACCACCGAGACCTAAGAATTTGTTAAAGCTATATTTGGACCTAAACTTATGTGTTCAAAGCAATTTTACACATTATCATTATTTAGATGGGAGATGGCATTTTTACCGCAACTCAATCTAAACCCTTAAACTTGAAATACTCCTGAACACCTTAGTTAAGACCCATATATAAGCTGTTACAAATCTTCGGGTTCCTGTTGTGAAATATCGCTGTAGTAACACAGCAAGATTTAAGGCAATACATACTTTGTAAAAAGTTTTATAATTCAATAAGTGACTGACAGTACAAAATGTCATACAATGTATTCCCCAGAGCTTTTAGTCCTGAGACTCATCGGCAATCGGCCATTATCAGCTGATAAAAATAAACAAAATTTAATCAAGAATCGGTTTCAAACTCCACATTTATCTTGGCGTTTCATACATTCTATAACTTGACTTTAATGTCATTTTTGTAAAATATTAAATCAACATTTTACATTACCGCTACATTGAAATCATAAATTCCCTGAAAGTCCAACATGAATATTTTAGGATTCTGAAGTAACATTATGTTTACAAAGTCAAAAGTCAACATACATTTGTTACACTGGTTTCGTTTACAAGAACATAGACATGCACACTTACAAACAAGACAGATTATATACAGTTTTTAACACTGAGACAGTATAAGTTTTAAGGTGCTAATTGGCTTAATTATCATCAGACTTTCTCAAAACAATACAAGAACCTGTAATGAGATTATACAAATGTTAGATTGAAGTATTACCTCAGTCACCTCCTAAAATGTCACATGCAGCAAAAATGTTTCTTCAATTTATCATCATACCATGCGCATTTAATAACAAGTACATTTTTTATGCTATTAATTTTTAAAAAAAATGATCTCATTTTAGTGGTGTTTGTATTTTCACTTAATGATTATCAATTGACGGCTAAGTTTCCAGCAAGTACAGCATTAAATTAAACCAAAAGACTTTTGATTGGCGAACATTTTTCAAACATTTTAATACTAATTTGATATCTTCCAAATATTCTTACAAAACTCCTGATAAAGTTTTGTCAATTGTCAATTACTCGTACCTAAACTATGAAAGTTGACTAAAGATTTTTTTCTTTATGTTTCTTTAAAATGACGATCAAGTGTTTGGAGTGCTAAAATTTGAAAGCACTAGTAAAAACATCTTTACAATGAAAATGTACTGTTGGTTTGTCACTTAAGTAATATTGTAATCACAAACCAATTTTACTAATCTATAATAAGTCCTTTACCACACTAATCTACACAATTCATACTAATTCATATCTTCTAAATGAACACCTACTCAATGAAGATTCTACCCTCTCCTCTTTAATCTAAAATTTAATATTTAACCTATTTTGTACCAATATAGTTGTAATTCTAAAGCAGAACAACATGACCCTTAAGGATCCCTATACCATCACAAAAACTGAAACTATGCAATCAAAACTTATCTAGCATGGCTATAGCTTTAATAATTCAGTTTTGAAAAGTATACCTTATGGGACTTTTATGAAAACAACAAAAAAAAACTTGTTCTGAGTGTAAAATATTCTGCAAGGCCAGACCAGGATTTGAACCCCTGACTTCAGATTGTTAAACCATCGCTGAAACCGATTCCGCTGCCTTGATATGGAAGTGTATGAGCCTACATATGCTACAATTATGTATACCCAAACGAAGGTTTAGAGGAGGTTTCTGTATATAGCAAAAACTGCAGTGTAGTGGGACAGGGATCCTTAAGATATGTCCAAAATTATATTTAATATACTATTAACTTCCTTTCAATCAAATTATTTAATAAGATGTACCAGTAGTTGAAAGTGCAGTTCAGACATAGAAATAATTCTAATGCTATTCATATCTTTTATATAAAATATCATTTTACATCTTGATATCGGTCAAAATGATCATACTTTGATACATATAAACATATGTTAATACTAGCACAAAGCAAGTCCACACCTGTACACCAATTCTGACTAGAAGCTAAATTAAGTCATCAATACATATACATATATGTCATCTTTGGGGGGAAAACAAATATTTGTTTAGCTATGTAAAGTACCACAAGCAGACTCATTAATGTGAAGAATAATAAAAACAATAAAAAAATGGACTATGCTGTCATCATTTCAATAGAACGCTCATTGAAGCTACACTGATCTGGGCTGTTTTCATTTATCCTATTCCAAATGGTTGGAAAGGTTGGACCAGAGTTGTTTGTTTATGAAACAAGGGCGGACTTAGAGATTTGATATTGTTTTATGTTGAGCCTTGGCAAAGACTTCCAAAGCTTACATTACCTTTAGCAGGTCCGATAGGTCTTACCCCTGATATAGTATGTTTAAAAAAAACAACGAATCAGTTGGTCCTCATTAACGAACAGGCCTGAAGTTTGTAGAGACCTGTAAAATTGGTACATTTATACCTACTGCTGTTTTTTAGGGTTGACTAGTGAAGGTAAAAATATTTATCAACTACAGTGAAGATATCATTTTTGATATACTAACACTTTTCTTTCATATTTCACAGGTAAAAACATGAAGCAATTTAGGTAGCATAAATTATAAACATAAAATAAATATTTCATGTAAAATGATTATTTTGATGACTAAAATATTAAGGGACTTTAAACTTCTCATTCAAATACATGTATTAAATTAAATATTAAAAAAACATTAAGTTAGAATTGGAATTTGAAGATGCCACAATATTGAAAACAATATCTGTATTTACATTTTTAGCAAAACAAACAGGAAAGACACATATATATGATTTGGAAACAAACATTCTGTAACAAGTGAAATGTACGCACAGTATAAAACACATCTACATAGCAGTAGAACGGGAATGTACCATACATTTGTAGGTATACCCAATAATTGACGTTAAAATTCAATAACAGGAAAGCAGATAGATAAAAAAAAGTTTATTATGTAATTAAGTTAATTGCACTTTGATTAAGGGTATCACAAAAAACAAGACACCTGTACATGTAGATGAACCGCTAATATAGAAATATCACAGGAAGGATATAAGAATTAAAGATTATAAGATTGATCACATGATAATTTGAGCTCTTAAAATGGGTTTACAATATTGACGTCATGTAAAATATAACTTTAATCAATAATAAAGGTGGAAATTAATTAATAGAAAAATAACTTCTTCAAAACAAGTTCTGCTGATTTACAGTGTACTTTGCCATGGTATATATATAATGTATAAGAGATGATTCAATAGATTATAGTCTAATTTATTTACCCTGATTTGAAGTTTAACATATATAAAAAGAGTTTACAACAAACCACAAGGGGCAAAAGAAATTAATCGATGCTAGACAAAATTTTGTTTAATAAAGCAATATTTACATGTCTACTCCTGGTCATGAATATAAATGCATGTATGAGTTTGTTGTAGGCAAATATTTGCTCTTAGCATCTTTGTAATATATCTGTTTTACTGTTTACAGACACAAAGTTCACTTCCTGTACATTAATCCTCTTTGTAAAAGAGTTGTTTGTATTTAGCCTCTAGTTCTCTCTCATACAATCCGTCATCCTCATCCTGTGCAAGCCATTTTTTACAAACAAACTGACACGTTTCGTACAGCGGTACCTTGAACACTAATTCCTTTTCTTTAGGTTTGCCCCTCCCCTTTTTGCTTTTCTTCCCTTTCCTTCTGTGATCAGTGTCGTCATCTGATGATTCCTCTTCACTGGATGAGTCAGATGAATCAGAACTGGACGAGTCGGAACATTTCTTATTTTTTCTTTGTGTATCCCTTGAAGAACTTTTACTCTGAGTCGATCCTCGTCTTGAAGGGCGTCTGTTTTCGGGTATCTGATCCTCTTCAACCGAACCTCTCCTGAGAGCACTGCGAGGACGGTCTGTGGATGAGCTCCTCCTATTTGAACGTCTGCCTTGTGAGACAAGTTCTTCTTCAACAGAACCTCTCCTGAGAGCACTGCGTGGACGGTTTCCCATGCTTTTCATCCCATCTTCTAAGGAATCCATTTCATTTTGTTTCTCTTTTGACTGTCTTTTCTTCATTTCTAGTTTGACCTTTTTCAGATATTTTTGCTGCTCAGCTCGATGTATTTGACGAGTTATTTTGATCTAAAATTTTCAGAAAGAAATCAACATCATATGAATTAAATTTATTGACAATTGCAGGCATCTTGTTAAGTTTTTAACAAAAATTAAAAAAAAAAAAAGGTGAATTTTTTTTTTGTATATATTGATGAAGGGTGTGGAAAAGTAAGGTATGAGATGGTTTTAACCCTTAAGATATCCACACTATCTAAATTGAATGTCAAGCAAACAATTTCCGATTCCATTAATGAAGACATGTGTGTAATAGGCGAAATAGTGCAATTAGCAAGAAAGAGTTGACATCTGGATTCACATATATAGGAGCTAGATAAATAATTTAACTTTAGGTCTTTTGACATCTTTGAAGAATTTTCAGAAATTCCTCCTACATCTACTTGATTCAAAACTTACAAAGTCTAAGAACCAACCAGCCCCCACTCCGGCGTTGTCATGACCGACCAAAATCTTAGTCATGCTTCCTACATCCACAGCCTCTACCTGTGACAGAAAATAGATGTTTGATCAGAACCAAGGGACATAACTCCATTAACCATAGATACAATCATCAGTAAACATTCAGCTGAAATTGCATTTTTGCCTAATAACATCCTGATAATTATATATTGTAATACATCCTACTTTTTTGCAAGTGCAAAAATATGTTTATTATTTATTTAATAAATGTCAGTTAATGAAAACCTAAACAAAAATGTATGGATTTAAAAACGAATCTGATCATTGCTAATTTTTAATCCCAAATTCTTCAGATTACTACAGTGAAAATTTCTTCAGAAGACTGTGATTTACAGTAGTCTATTTCTTTTTGAGAATCGAAGCAAAATGTAAACTTTTAACACCAAGCATGCTGATACTGACTTTAAAAGTGATATTACGGGGTGTGTTTAATTTTATCTGGATTTTTAACAATCATCTCAAACGAGATAAAAAACAATTCTGCCAATTGAAGTTAATTATCCAGAAATTTATAAATAAGAATCTCAACTTACATTACTGTGTTGTGAAAAATTTATATCTTACTGTGAAATCATCGGTCATATTCTTTTCAAAATTGTTCTTTGAGTCATCTAATTTGAGTTTTTTGGTAACTCCCTTTTCACCGTAGATCTTGACGAAGACATTCGCATCTGTCCCTGCATATCTGACGTTGCCCGTCTTCACCGTGATCTGGTATGTAGTCTGGGCCCCTGTTACACAGTCAACAATATACAGTAACATTACAATCAAAGAATACAAAAATGGACAATTTTATGCCTTGAAAATCTGTTTCTCCTATTGCCTTGATCCTTATACAATTATGTTATTTCTTGCGTAAAAATATACATAAAATGTATGGGATTCCTTAAGACTTATAATTTGAAAGATTTAGAACTTCTTCTCATTTTTTTTGTTTTGGCATTGATTTAAAAGCATGAAATTGATTTCTTTGATTCGTAAATGTTTGCATTACATATTTGGTTTTTAGATTTAAACAAGAAGCCCAGAGGGCCTGTATCGCTCACCTGGAAATGTTAAGCAAAATTGAAGTTGTAATAGCCAGACGTTGCTGGTAGTG
>JAULCA010031112.1:0-25043 GCA_032360845.1 Crassadoma gigantea
TTTTTAAGAAGGAAAAATGTGTTTTTGTAATTTTCAAGGTTGCATCAACTCAGCTTTTATTACACGATTAAATATTTGTATATATACACATTTCATTACTCGGACATATAAAAATGGAAACCTACCAAGATATTTGTGAAACTCTTTTTAATAACGCCAAAAATTCTTCCTAAACTCACGTGGGGTAAAAAAATATTTTTCATGCCTCAATTTGATTAGGTTGACTGTGCTTTAATACAATTTGCATGCTTTCTGTGTGCAAAATATGGTCAGGTGTTTTGGGTATAGGATACCCAAGGCCTGGTGTAGTGAATCCTTACCTGGCTATAGAGGTAAACAGTTGCATTGTTAGCTTGAACAAAATGTATCCACCAAAGTAATTTTTACCCCACGTGCGTTTAGGAAGTATTTTTGGCGTTATTAAAAGTTTCACAAATACCTCGGTAGGTTTCCATTCCGTATATATCCGAGTATTAAATTTTGTATATGTAAAAATGTTTAATCATGTTATAAAAGCTGGGTTGATGCAACAATCAAAAATTACAAAATCACACTTTTTCTTTTTGAAAAACATTTTTGGGAAAAAATCTTGAAATTGTGAATTGTTTGTGCACAAATGAAACGTGCAAGCACAATTGGAGTGCAGTACGGAGGTTGTTGCTCTTAAATTTTACCCATGAAAAATTAGCCTGTTAATACCAATGACAAACGTAGCTCCCCCTTAAATCGTTGACACTATTTTCTATGTCAAATACGTATCTTTCTGCAAGTCGTGACCTACGGAAGTCATATTATCTGTTTGCTTAGCTTAAACCTTTAGTTGTGTATTGTTTCCTATGAGTCCTTTTTCTCATGACCTTTATGTCAATTTTCTAGCACGTAACGGACCCGGTAAAGGTCACGACCTTGATGTACTGAGATTTACTACATCTCGATTCTCTGATGTCTAGCAATTACACGACTGTCTGTTTTACTCTGTTCTCTCGTGAGATCACGTTACCGATATCGCAATAAATCGATCGATTAAATACAATTAGCAGTAAACGATTGTTGTATTGAGGATAGATAATCCTTTATCGCCAATGTTCATTGGTTCAGGTAGAGTAAACCGGCCTAAGCTTTGACCGGGAGTCTGTTGGCTAAAGCTTGGTTAGGTTGTTTAAACATTTAGGTAGTACTAGAATTGCTGATATTTCCATATTATTCAAAATTAAAATGGGGCATTCGTGTGTCTTGGCTCTTAGTAATTTAAAAAAAATAGTAGTTTCGTAAAACTAAAACAAATTCTCCACGTTCGGATATAGATGAATTTCAGGAAAATAGCTTGATGCTTTTTTTTTTAAGCTTTAATGAACCTTGATAGAAACGACTCCAGATACGCTGACCTGCCGACTATGGCAAGGTGACAATCTGATGCAACGTTGTAAACACACTAGAACGAGACGTTCTAATTGTCATGAGGTCACGCCCAAGGTCAATTATATTTTGTTTCAGCTGATATTTTCAAAGCACTTCACATATCGCGTACTAGGACACAGCGATAAAACTGTTTTGGCTGGCATTGTGAGTGACCTTTTGCATACATCGTTAAACCGTCAACAAACGAGACATTTGCTTTTAATTACCGTCAGAGGGATAATAGGACAAGACAAATACTTTGGTTTCAACCGGTATTTGTAACAGTGAATTAGGATTTGGTGTACTTTGGCTAGGGAACATAGAAGAGACCAGCATTGATATGATTTCCCTTTTTAAAGATGTTCTTTAGCATTCATTTGCTTTCAGATGCGGTTCATAGGTAATATGAATGCCATCTGCATAAGAAGCGGTTCATGTTTCATTTTACTATTATGATGTGGGCAATTATATTGCTTGAACAGCATCTTAAAGCATTTTAATACTTGTAAGCAATTTCACTTATTCTGTCTTTAAAAATGTCAATAATTACGACATTTGAAATAGCAAAATACCCCCGTGAATGATTGTTCGACTGAAGGAATAGCCATTGTTACATCCTTTCCCTGTAAATAAACAATAATTCTACCAGTTTTTACTCACTTTATGTCAAACTTTGTATTGCAGTAATCGATAAAATACAATTATAGCACAATTATTTTATCATTATTATTTTGATTAACCTCTTGGGATGTATTTACACATTTGTCAAAAACTGCTCATTACGCAGTAATTTAATATTGATAACCATAATACTCATGGTACGATTGTGAAACGTGTCTTCAGCAGTGCTTCACTGTTTACTTTCGGTTCAGAGTATTTGATCCGATACGCTATTTCCTTTGTTCATGTTATCGTGTGTATACCAGCAAAACAAATTGAGCCATATTTCAGGAAAAAAACGAAACTAAAATTAATATGCAATACCTATTGAAATAAAATGTTAACAACAACTTTGTATTATTTTGCCTTATTTATGTTTGATGATTGTTTTCAGGGCAGACCTAACAGACCGTTTCATGTTTTCTAATTATCGTTATGTGTGACATTATTGTATCGAATTTAAAATTTAAAATTAATCAAAAAGTATCAAATACTGCTTTGTGAAACAGTTAAGAGATACTAGCCTTGAAACAAAGTATGCACAATCACAATTTGTTTCAAAACAAACCAAAAGTCAATCAAACAAAAATGTAATAAAATAGGTATCGCTGCATAATGTCGGTTGTTATTAGTAGTGTCTGAACTGATTCTGAAGTAAACGTCATCTTTAGTCGTTATAGCTTATTCTATTTTTCTTTTTACCAGGTATAGAAACTCGCGCGTAAACGTGAAAGATCAGAAGCTTATCAGGATAAATCAATATGAGGTAAATTTCTAATAAGCAATAACTTGATTGGCTAATAATATCAATTTTGGTACAAAGTCATGGACCATTGAGTATGATTCGCTAGCAATGTCAAATATTATATTTTTTGCGCTTCTTGTAGTTATCGAAACACTCCATACAAGTAAGTGTGGAGAGTAAAGCCTGGGTCGATCGTAAATGAAAAGGTAGCTAACTTGTTAGAGCGTCCGTTTAGAATACGCGTACGGATATCAAGGTCGCGAATCAAGGTCAAGGGTGTTACATTTGCTCTACTTAGAGTTGAACTGGATGCTTAATTAACACGAAGTTTCTGGCTGATCGTTTGCTAGGATTTTTAGCGATGTATAATTCAATGCAATAATTATTTTGTTTTCTGTTGTTTTTTTTGTATAGCGGCCTTTATGTTCAAATTACGGTCTACCGTTTAACATCTCGTTTGGACGTTATCTTACAGATTTAAAAGCAGACATTTATCTCCGTATAATTAAAATCCTATTAGGTGAATCCAACAGTCACTATCTGTCTATCCTCTCTGTAAAGTGTAGTGTAGAGAAATCGAACAGAGAGGAAAAAGGGATGGGATTATCCTAACAGTGAATGAGATTGGGTCAACACATACGTTAATTGATCGCATTACGATTATATCGCCGTAATAGGAATAAATTAATGTTACAAAGCTTTAATCAATCCTAGGTTGTTTATCATATTCAATTGCTGTAGATGTACAAATTTTTATGATTACATTTGAAATTACAACGAAGTGTTATCAGGTCGTATTGTCTCCACTTTAACGTATCAAATTACAAGTTTGTCAATCTGGTAATAAATCGAGCTGAACGGGAAACGGATGTCCGGATTCCATATGATGCAGAATACGTTCCGTATTCTGAATTCTATTCCATGGATCGCCTTCCTTGCCAAGCCCATAATGTTTGTACTTGATTTGTCCTCCCTGCTGCAGGTTGCTGCCAGTGGTGAAGTATTGCTCACTGACAGTGACAAGAACTGGAACCTTATTTTTCATGTTGTATAGATTGGTCCTGGTCAACTATCACTCCGGCCGCTTTCTTTGCGTGTTGTATGATATTACAATGAGAAAGTACTTTAAAGTCGGCATCAGATCCGAGACGTCACAACATACTCTGTCTCCGGTACACATCCACACATGCACGCTCACTTAGATGGAATAGGAAAATGAATAAATTTCAACAAACCAATAAAGTCTTAAGAACACATTCCGTCTTCTCTATAGAGCGGATGACCCTTTCTGAAATCCTCATAACTGCGACCCTATCCTTTCTTGGCGCCATTGCAAGTCTTGCTTTGGCGAAACTACGACTATGGATTTCCATCTTTTCTGCTAATCACTCATTACAAGGTGTAAACAGTATATATCATGTCGCAATCTTCCTTGTCTGATTTTTCTTTCAGAGCTGACTCAATGGTTATGTCTAGATTAGCATATAACACTTTCTTAACCAAGCAGTTGTTCATCTTTGCCCGTTCATTCCATCACATTGTGTCTTTAAACAACCTTGTAGTTTGCGAGTATGCGATTGAAATCAGATGACCAGTGGTGTTGACTGTAGATGGTACCAAAGAGAGCTATTGAGCGATCGACGAAGATAATGCTAGGCAGCAATTGAGGTAAGACAAATATTCGAAAACAATCGCAATACTAGCATATCCGATTATCAAGACCACAACCGCCTATCAGAAGATCTTCTCTGACGACGACGACGTCGGCAGTGACTACGAGGGAAATAATAACGGTGGCGGCGGCGGCGACGACGACGATGATAGACAATAGACGATACTTGTTTTTCTAGGTCGCAACACGATTCACTTAACTCACACATACATTTATGTATCTCCTTTGACAGAAACCAAGGTAATATAATACATTATTCATTTTTAATTTATTTCATATTCAAACTACATAGCCATACACTACATGTAAATGAAGTGTATACAACACATGATATCACAGGAAAACTGTACGTGACTGAATCAAATTTAAGCGCTTTCTGTCACTTTGAGTCTCTTTAAAATTGTTGTTTTTTAGGGATTTAAGTTTTAAAATAAAAGAGGGTCAAATGAAACAAAGTAAATATGATCGCTCACCTCGTATTCATAGGAGACTCCATAATGGGTTCATGATGTGGTGCAGGAAACAAGTATAATGCCGAAGCCTAAGGTCTCGAGCCCTAGTTCGTGATGTTCTTTCTGATCTCTGTTGTTGTTTGTTTGTTTTTGTTGTTGTTGCATTTACTTCTGGCTCGGATTTGTTCGTTTCGTATAGTGTATTATTTGCCTTTTCCGTCGGCCAATCCGTCAATAAAACATCTTGGTCAGACTTTGAGTAAAGCTTCATAAGACTGATGCTAGTTATCGATTAGCCAAATATAGGTTACTGTGACCCAAATTTGATTTTGACTAGGATATTCGTTTAGTTCCATCCCAAACAAAGTAGGTATAACGTCATACAAACATCATGTTGTAACACAGGTCATCAGCCTGAAGGTCCGTGCACGAGATTGACTCGTATGACATGGCCATCAGTTGGCGCGTGGAGATGACCAGTGTCGTAGCTATGGGTGATGGATGAATACACAGATAGATATAAATATTACTATCTGTCTTCATACACAGCTGTTGAATCATAAACAAGTCTAGTTGCTCACGTGAACTAACCAATTCCCAGAGTTCTGTTTATGGCTTGTTTTCTATAAAATTAGCAGACCGTTTTTATTTCCTGTTTTTGTTTGTATTATTATGACGCATAAATCAACATAAATCCCAACATGACCTCATAAATTTTGTTTTAACTGAACACTGTTAGCATAAATATTGCTTCAAAACAGTGTTACACTGTCATAAGAACAAATAAAATATACAGTAGGGTCTATGTAAATATCTGGATTTCTCTTTCAAACAAATTGAAATTGATTTTAACAACGAATCGTGAACAATTTCTGATGTACTATGACCAAACTGTTCTTAAATAGCAAATTTTGTTGTTCTGAGTAGTTCATAACTTTTAATTCACTAACATTACAAAGCACAGTAATCTGTATAATTTTATTTTAAATGCTAACCACATATTGTATCAAATTTTTCTATTGTATTTTCCAGAAAATTTCTCTCAAAATTTCGCTCACGAAAGGGATTCTTACACGTTTTTGTTTCGTTTGACAGGTTTTCGATCCAGTACTTAGTCAGGAAGAGAGAAGCTAAGATCTATTTATTTCAGTTAAAGGATACAGGTCCCTGTGCCTCAAACTAGATATCTCAAGGCAGTGACTGTGGTAATGAACAAGACACAAAACTCCTAGATAATAATTTTGACATTAACCGGATTTGAACATAAAAGGTTTAGCCCCAGTGCATTCAAACACTTTCACGTAAATTTCCGGCGAAACAGACGGCGGTCGAGACTCATAAAACGTAGAACGCCCCAGGTCATTGCATTTTAAATGTGAATGTTTTATTGAAAAAAAAAATCATTGCTTCTAGTATGCATCGATTTCCTATAAAAGGACCAACAATCATTTCTACCCTAATCATACTTTAACACATACAATTTAAATCCGTAAAAATTCTTAAGAAGTTAAAAAGTTAAAATTAAAAATAAATGAATAAATGTTAGCTCGTTATCAATAATATGACCAAGAGATGTGTCATTCTACCATGACAGGTTGCTATATCTCTTTGAAATAACGATGTTAAATTACAACGGAATGACCCAGTAATCAATGGATACGGCCGACATAATCTTTTAGCAGTTGCTAAGACGTAAAATCAATTAATCAATCAACAATCAATCAATCGATCGATTTATCCACCCAACCATCCATTCATCCATCCATCCACCAACCCACCTATTCATCATTCATCTATCATCCGTCCACCCATCTATTCATCCACTTATCTTTTCATCCATCCATTGTTCCCTCACTCCATCCATCGATCATTCTCCATCAATCCGTACATCATCCATCCATTTATCAAAAGAAGTTGAAAAAAAAATATAAAGTTTTTCACAAATCTACGATCGGAAATGTTCACTTTTGGCCTTAAAGACGATAGCACGATGTACCTAGAAAGACATGAAGTCGGTGTAGTAGAGAAGAGTGAACAAAAATTATATTGTTCTTTGTACAATTTATCATATTGAACGTACACCACACAACAATCTTACACGTACAACACAAACAGTCTTATACCATGTTGCAAAACAAAATATATAATTATTTTTAAAACAAATATGTATGAATTTTATTAACTTACATTATTCACTTTTTTCGCTCAGATGGAAGTCTGAATGTCGGTAGAAATCGGAGTACGCGGGGAAAACTCGTGTTGTTCATTGGGCTAATGATCAAATGCCTCTTCACGACGATTAATACGTCGAATCCTGGCCGTCTTGATGATACCTCTGTAGGTTGGGGAATGAAAAACAATGTACCTGCATGTTGTAACGTCAACTAGAGTGGGAATCCTCAGCAGAATGTAGGACTTGCTATTATGTATCAGTGACCAGAATCAACCAGCTGCTTCCATTGCAACACATGATATACAAATGTATTTTCTTTAAGTGGAGGAGGCAATGAGTCTTGCCACCAGGCCGTGGGGTAGCAAATCCTTAACATGGCAGTTGTTACTTCCTGCTTAACATTTAGCAATAGTGATAATTTCAACAACAGATAAACTCGTTGTCAGTATAATGTAACTTGGTCGGTGATTATGTTTGCCTTAAGTAGGTATGATATTTTAGTGAGCATTAGATCCGAGCTATCAGAAGGCGGCAAATATACCAGTATACCAGTACGCTTGAATGACCATTGTTGTTCAAACGAACATAACCGAGATTAACATCTTGATGAATTTTGCAATCCACCGAGTCACCCGTCAACCTGAAAATAGTCTGCACGGTTGAATATGCTTCACTTACCGAATCATGATTTATTAGCAGAACAATTTACTTCAGTCAACAAATTCTACAATGTAGAAATTTTAAATGATCGGCGATGAAAAAGGTATTATAAAGCTATACAAATTACGCAAGAGAACCATCCATTTTTCGAGTCCTAATCTAATGCGAATGAAGACTTCAGGTTTTCGCTGAATCATTTCTCTGAAAAGAGACATTTATTGAAAAAAAAAATCTGTCTATTTCATAGTAAAACTTATGATTCACATCTCGTGTCAATTTGGATAAAAAAAACAATATCCGAAAAATCAACAGATCATGGAGAGTTTTTATTACATAATTGTCAAGATCATTACAACTTCAATGTATTTCCACTATTAATTTTCTCGGATATATCCTCAAATATATTTTATAACTTATTGAAGTGTCATAATACGTGTTACAGATTTGAAGATGTTCGGTTCATGAAATAACAAGGAAACGTCATGTTCATTCTGTAACGCAGTTATAAGTGGTGGCTTTGTTCAATATCAATACATGTACATAGGTCGTGATGACTCGGCGTCTTATCTTGAAATATGTTAATACAAATTGGAGTGTCGTAAGGCTTGTCAAACTCTGATCTTACATGCTATTTATAGCAATATGTGGTATTTGTTGATAGACAAGAGTACACTTTACGTCAAGGTAAAAACAGACTATATTTATAAGCACGCTGTTCTGTTTTCCTTACATCGTTAAGGTACAACAAGCTACCTAACAGATGGTATATTCACCCTAAATTTCAACCCCCTGATGTTTCATATGCAAATAGGAATTAATATACGATTTGTAATTCTGGTATATTGAATGTGTGTTTCAGTTAATAAAATGGTACGTGGCTATGTCAGCATAGAGGTATTTTAACATGTCAGCCTCTTTTGCGATTCAATGCTACATTTAGTTGATATTCACTTATTCTCTTCAAGTTCAATATATCAAAATTACACATATGAATAAACCACGTGTAATAAGGGACTGATATAAGATGAGATTTTGGGTCAATCGTAAGTGTCGTAGTTCACTACTTATTCCAATTGACTTGAAAGAAGTGATTTCAAAGATAGCAATGAGGTGTTAAATTAGCACCAACTCGTAAACCAAACATTGCATGGAGTACGACTTTGTTAACCATTGTCGATGACAAATGCATATAGAAAGGAAATGCAATAAAAATTGTCGAATTCAGATTCAATATGGTCACGGGGTGTGAGGTTTCAGCATAATTTCAGGTCATATTTGTACCATCAGCAAGTCATTATTTTAATGATACGGATATATGTATACAAAAAAAAAGTTCCTCCGTATTTGCTGTATATTTGGATTCGCTATGCTAATAATTTATATCTGAACATCAGTTCCTTCCTAGTCAGTGTCAGATTAGAAAAACTATCCTACTCCTGAATGTAGAAGACAAAGCTTGATGGCTGATCACGGATTTAATGTTTATTCTCATTACATTCATTGAAACTGAAACACTGTAACATGATCAAAAACACTACTTCTGCAGCACTGATAGATAATGGCAATTCTAAACAGTTATTGGAATAAGGCCTACTGAATATTCAAATCAGGGTTGTCAACGGTTAGCCGGATAACATATTACTCGGTCGGAATACCGCGAACCGGTCATCGAAAAGTCCGCCATCTGCTCATTACCCTTTGGGGAGCCCCATGTTTCCCTATCTTGTACTGAATCTGCATCTCTAATAATAAAACAGTTTTCAGGGTGATTAGTTAGGGTGTTGCTTTTTGTACTCGAGAGTAAAGATGTAGATAAAGATGCCAACCTCACTATCAAAAAGTCTTTAACAAACTTTATAGGAAAGCCAAAATGCAAAGTTGTGAATTTCCAACTTTGCAAGGCAGAAAAAACTTTCAATGGTAAGATGTATTAATATTATCAGGAGGAAACAATTTAATGACGTAAATGAACCATTAAAAACAATATATCACATAATTAGTTTGTTGATGAACGCATGTTTATTTCCGGATCAATATCAATATTTCATAAGAACCTCTAGATGTAAAGTTTAATAGGCTAATGTTGTTATTTTGTCTATAGGAGATGTCATTTAATTCATATTACGATCACGTTGACGAATATGACACTGCTGAACGTCCTGGTGAATATGTTTGTGTAGCTCCTGTAGAATAAGTGTTAGTATAACGGAAGATTATGGAATGTCGTCAGCGAGAACACAAACGTCTACGGAGGACCATTCGACATTTGATGTACATTAAATTGACTATCTCTATAAGACATAGCTATTTGCAACTTTAACATAGTCGTGTATCGAAGAAAAGTTCATTTTGTATAGATATGGTGTGAATAAAATAGAGAATATAAAAAGGAGATTTTGGGGCTATTTACATGTATTATAACGGTTAGTCCAGGTGAAAAACTTGTCAAGAAGTAAGTATAGTAGAGATATAATGCATTGATAAATATTATACAGTCGTTGTTTTCGAAACGAAGTGTTTAGACATAAATCTGTTGAAGACTTGTCGCTTTCAAAGTGGCAACCAAAGACCTTAGGTGTAAGTACATGGTACAGATTAACAGAGGACGAGGGAGTACGGATTTACGTATACTGATAATGACTTACTTATCTTCAAAATGAGCACAAAACAATTCAGCGAAAAAACAGGATAAAACTATGCACAGGCAATATACAAATTAATTCAGCTAAGGTAAGCATAAAACAACACATCGACGGGAAGCTTGAAACCAAACAGAAGTGTTAGACAAAGAAACAAAATAAAAACAGTGAGTAATAAGCAATATGGCAACAGATAATGTATAACAATATGGCGACAGACAATGTATAACAATATGGCGACAGACAATGTATAACAATATGGCGATACACAATGTATAACAATATGGAGGCAGACAATGTATGACAATATGGTGAAATATAATATAACTATATGGCGACACACTATATAAAAATATGGCGACAGACAATGTATAACAATATGGCGACAAACAATGTATAACAATATGGCGACAGACAATGTATAACAATATGGCGTCAGACAATGTATAACAATATGGCGACAGACAATGTATAACAATATGGAGACATACACTCTATAACATAATGGCGGCAGACAATGTATAACAATATGGCGACAGACAATGTACAACAATATGGAGACATACACTATATAACATTATGGCGACAGACAAAGTATAACAATATGGAGACATACACTATATAACAATATGGCGACAAACAATGTATAACAATATGGCGACAGACAATGTTTAACAATATGGCGACAGACAATATATAACAATTTGGCGACAAACAAGGAAAAACAATATGACGACCTAAATAATGAAGCAAACAATATTGGAGCAGGCATCATAATAGAATAATGCGACGGCTAGAATAGCACAATAAGAATATGGGAAGCATAAAACTATATAGAAATGGGATTCATGGCACAGAAGACAAAAATGTCCAGAGGCGGTTTGCAAAGCAGTCATTTTGAAACATTAAAATGTCATGGTTGATTACAGTGAACAGGTGATTCTAAAGGTTTTGCGTAATATGGGAACAAAACAAACCCGATGCTGCTCTCATCGATAGCATGTTTTAGATAATATGGTAAATAAAAAAACTCTCTTTTATAATCATAACATTTCCGTTTACACGGCACAACTGCAGTTGCAAAGGAACATAAATCACAGTAATTAGGTCAGTAGGCCTAAAGAGTCACGTGCTCTTCTTGTATTTTCCGAGTAATATATATATATTGGCTACTACTAAAATTAAGATTCAGACTCTTCAAAAATTTACAATGAATAATGACAGGCCTTAGGCCAGTATTACGAGGTTTCTATTAGACTAAGAGCAATAAATTGGTTCGCAGCTGCATGTGTATTGTGGTAATTCTGAAGCCATGCATCTCCTGACCACAAATTGCAAACAAGTCCATACAATTATTACATTATAAACGAATAATAGATGCCGAATCGATTTGTACATGTGCAAAGAGAAAACAACAAACAACAAAAATTTAGAACAAGAAAACCCTCGTCCAGATGAGTCAAGGTCACTCAGCCGAATCATTTTACTGCAAATACAAAAATTATATCAATCTCTTCATATTAATTGTTTTTGTTCATGTTCAAAGTTCGCCATTAATATGATTGTATATATATACATATTCTATCACAGTGAATCTTATTATCGTACAATTATTGGATGGGGGATAATTCTCTAATTGGATATATTCATTTCATGGGAGATAAATCATGACATGATTAATAAGCTATGATTGTTGGACAATCATTGACTAATATCAATTTCCAAATGAAATGTTGAAATTGAATCCGAAACTATGTTAAAATGAGTTAAGTTTTGAACTTCATCAATCAATGATGTATTGTTCAGAAATATCTTTATCAACTTGTTTATTCAAATGGTTGTTTTCTTTTTTTCCTGCCATTAAATCAGCCTTTTGTTTTACCTGCATTCGAATTTTATCTAGCAAATTATATCTTTAGATGGAATTTTCTAGTTGGTAATGCGTCAGTGAAAAGAAAAATCACGGAATTGTTTAGCATTAATAAACTGACACATATTGAAAGTACATTATCAAAAAGGTATGAACAGCTAGGTAATACTAGAGGTCATTGAACACTAACATGTCAAAAATGGGCTATACAAGGAAGCATCGTCTAGGTAAATGTGATATACAACACACCAAACCAGACTAGCATTCGTGACGGTCTCTTTAGAATGCAAAAGCTTTACCTGTTAAGATATGTTTCATTTCTCGATCAATAATAGCGATAGCTGCGGACACGTGGTAGTATTGACAAATTGTAGTTATAGCCAGGTTGTAGTTATAGCCAAGTTGTATTATAGACAGGTTGTAGTGTTATAGCCTGATTGTAATTATAACCAGGTATATTGTAGTTATATTGTATATTGTAGGTATATTGTATAGACATATTGTAGTTATAGCCAGGTTGTAAATATAGCCAAGTTGTAGCTATAGGCAATTTGTAGTAAAGACAGGTTGTCGTGATAGCCAGATTGTAATTACAGCCAGGTGGAAGTATAGACATATTATAGTTATAGCAAGAAAGTAGTATAGACAGTTTGTAGCTATAGTTAGATTGTAGTTATAGCCAGGTTGTAGTTATGGTCAGATTGTAGTTATAGCCAGGTTGTAATTATAACCAAGTAGTCGCTATAGCCAGTTAGTACAGACAGGTTTTGTTATAGTCATGTTTTAGCTATAGACAGGTAGAAGTATAGACAGATTTTGTTATAGCCAGGTTGTAGTTATAGCCAGTTGGTAGCTATATACAAGTAGAAATATAGGTTGTACTAGTAGTTATAGCCAGTGGCAGCTGTCGCTAGGTGGTATTTGTAGCATAGTAGTAGTTTGAGTTAGGTGTTAGTTATAGATAGGTGGTATAGTCAGTTGGTAGCAATAGGAAACCTGTAGTGACAGTAAAAAGGTAGCATAAGACAGGTACATGAAGTAATTATAGCAAGGTGTTCCATTATGACTGTTGGAAGTTTAGACAGGTGGTAGCTTAAGATAAGTGGTACTTTTTGGGAGGTATATTTGTTATATCTATTATTATTGCAAGTGTTGGAACGCGGACATTTTGTGTTTTTCGTATACGTGCTTGCCCGTTTGTGTGAGGGAGGCAGGGTATACTGTGGTATTTGTCTCCTTGTGATAGCGCTGATCTGATGCCAACTTTATACCGCGATAAGTACCTCACTTTAGTGTCATGTCGAAGGCACCCAGCACAGCATTTCGCCCGGTCACATTATACTGGCCAGGTACTGGCCGTAGTTCGGTGTCTTTTCTCCGGAAAGCTTTCCTCCACCACAAAATCCTGGCACGTCCTTAAATGACCATAGCTGTTAATAAGACATAAAACACGAACAAACCAAACCAAAAAATACAAGTCACATACATCGGGTGGACCAGTTGTTACTATTACCCTAAATAATGAACTTTTAGGTGAGAATAACCACAACCATTGTTAAAGACTTTAAAATATAACGGCCTCGGGAAAAAATCAAAACCCACTTCGCCTGGGGGAATGTTCAACAATAATACCGAAATGGAGGTGTTACCAAGCAAGGTGCTAGGAAACAAAAGTTACTTAAAAGTACAGAAAAATACAAATATCCCAACTATTGCAATGAATGCAGCACATTTATTTTGGTCGCTCTTGTGTCCCCAAGGCACATAAGCCTATTCCTAATTCAGCAGGGGTTCCCACATGAGTCGCCTCTTACAAAATATGCATTGGGTAACAGCAGGTGTTTTTTTCATCCATTCCCGACGTCCAGGGATGTCAGTGTGGTTGGAATTTAGTTAGTGTCCCCGTTTAGCTTAATTGAATATGTATGTGTATAATGGCATGCCTTTTCGACACATCGTTGTTGGCAACTGCGGCAGTTTTGGGATCCCGTTACTATTATACTTGGTTTTATTTTCGTATTGTTAAAGACAGGTTGTGGTTATTTACAGTTGGAAGCTTTAGACAGTTATAAGTGTCAGACAGGCGGTAGTTATATATGGTTAGTAGTTATACATGTACACTGTATATAGGTGGCAGCTGTTAAAATGCTATGGGGCACCTATTAATAATATTTGTTTGTTTTAAATGTTACAAGCTCAAATAATGGATGTGTGCTGAATAAGAAAACTGTTCCCTACAAAGTTACATATTCTGTAACTAAAGAGACATCGAAACAATGTATCAAACATATTGACACCATCTGTATGTGTGAAGACATCAAAACAGAAGGGAAAGCATCACAATCAAACAATAAGTCGGAGGGAAATCTTGTTGTTTCGGAGAGGTAATTAATTAAATTTTGTTCTCAATATATATATATTAACTTTGACAACGGTCTAAGACTAAGCTCAGCATGGAACTTCTTCAAAATTATGTAAAGTATTTTTATGGTTGGAAACCCTGTTTGTTTGTTTGTTTGCCTCGGGTCATATAAGGACGGTTGCCTAGGGAGACATCGCCTGACAAAAAAAGAGAAAATAGAAAAGAAAGACAACAGGAAAGATAGGAAACGAAAGAGATCATAAGTGTTGCAATGAGGACAACATATCAATGTTGGTCTCTTCCATGTCCCTTCGTAGAAGACACAGAACCCCCGATTATGCAAGGGAAGTGGGGGGCACATAAATCACCTTTTACGATACACATGCAGTGGGATTGAACATGTCTATTCTGGATCTCTCCACTTATTGTCTCTTAAAATGAAGACAAGGAAGAAAACCATTCCCAGTTCTGCAGGGGCACATTAGTCGTCTCCTCCGATCATGCAGTGGGGAAAACAGCATGCTTATTCTTTCCCAGAACTTGCATAGGTTCCCAGGCTGAGGGTATTGGTCAACAAGATGTGTTTATTCAGGAAGTCGTGATACTTAGAGCAAAATTTACTCTGTAGAGAGGAGAGGTCTTCATAAAGAACATAAACCCACGATAGACCATACTCGTCGGTAAATCTGAAAATGCATATTGCGAAATAAGAGCGATAACATATAGAATAAGTGATCAGTTTGATTGATGATACTTTAGCTATGATAATAAATATGAAAAAAACACCTGTAAGCACGTAACTTTTTTTCTAATGTTGACATTCAGAATAATAAAACGGTAAGGAAGTGATGGATGTATCCAAGGCCACCTACCGGTTAAGAAGTATCGTACAGTTGCCTTATATTATCCCGATTTCTGTATTGATTTGTTTGTGTTGTGGTCAGCAGTATTTGGAATACATTAATCATCGGACATCACTTCACGTTGCGCTCGAGTACAATGTTCTCATTTACTGACCTTTGTTGTTATATTTAGCAGCCATTACATCTTTAGGTGTTTCTCAGTGAAAGATGGCTGGTAATCATGTTTCAATCACCCAAATTAGTTATTTTTAAATTGTTTTTAATGGTTAATCACTGTCGTTTCACAATTTGCGTTTGATATCGAGACACAATTGCCAATGGAAGATACCAGCTTAAATTCGTGTGCAGATATTGTCTGACGATGTCCGACGAAATACAACAAGATTTTCTTCTTAGCCCCGTAGCAATTATTGTAAAAAAAAAAACAAATTAAATTATGAGGTTGTATTGCTGTTATAATTCTATATCCTTAATTAATGAGTTGCAAATAATTATTTACATATGATGACATTTTTCGATTGTAATGTTTGATATAAATATTTTGCCGGCAAAACACCTACAAACCCATTTTATGTATAAAAATGTTGCCAACATTATTATATTCTCAGGAACAGGCGACCACGAAACGTTTTTCCATAACCTCCCATAATCAATTTATATATTTGTATTAAATGTAAACGATACAACTATCCTGCTTATATCATTTAATTTTTCACGGCTATGACTTGTTGCATAGAAATAAGATCTCTGGTTGTTTCTTGTTTTATTTTTTGTATCCATTCTTGTAAATAAATTAACGATACGGAAGTGATTGATATATCCAAGGCCACATAACGATTGTGAAGTACCTTGTACTTGTCACGTTGTCTTTGTTGGTATGTCTGTGTTGTGGTCAGAAATACCTAAGACAGATCAATCGCCACTTAATCACACCTGACAGGTATAAGCGCTTAATTTTACTGCAATGTCCATAGTGACCTTTATGTGACTATATTAAATTGATTTCATTATTGATCCTCGTTGGTAACTTTTGTCTTCCTTGTCACGATACTTTGTGAGATTTGCATTGCTTTGAATACGTTTGATCACTCCTAATTTAGTCTTTAAGGAAAACTGCGGATATTCCCATACTTAATCCAATATTATGTCATCACTTTGTTTTAAACAACTGACAGACGTCTGGTATAGCACTTAAAAACAACATTCATGTTATAAATAATGTCTACCTTCAGTTTTTTTTTCTTTTTACCTTAATGAATAAAGCTGATATTTCATCGCGTCAGGTACAAAGGTTTTGGACGTGTCATAAACAGGAATAAAATTACTAAATAATTTCTCATCAACTTTTAACGTAATTTGTAAAATGTAGTCATCAGGACAATTTTACACGTACTTGCATGACTTAAGTTGGTCGGTATAGTGCACCATATTGAAGCACTTCATGTGATAAAATTGACGTTTGACGCTTTACGTTCATCGTACAAATCACTTGGTGGTAGACTCTCCTGGCGTGTTCTTTAACCCTCGGTGTTTCCCGTATCTTTGATGACCAGTCATCTATTTTATTATAGCCACGGTCATAAATTACACACTTTACTTGTTTTTAATTCGAAATTAAACAGAGCTCTTCGAAATAATGAAATTCATAAGTAAGATATTTTACGCTAATGCTCCTCTAGACCTGTTTGTACAGAATACGTTTGAATTTCGAATTTTTGGTCCCTAGAATCACCGATGAGTCTTTGCTTTATGGTGCAGTGTAAATTATTTTTGCACACTGTATCTATAAACAAAATTTAACTATGCACTCATCTGTGTTTCTGTGTGTATAACCAGAACATTGACGACCGGCGATCGGTATGTTACGAATTGATGAGATGTCAGTATGTCACACAAGACATGGATAAAACGTGTCAACTCTATTGGTTTTTAGTACAAGAATTTTTTCATCTTGACATAATTATTGTCTGGTTTCCTTTAACCATTGACAGTGCTGAACAGTCTGTTGAAAAGTATACTCTCTTTGGTGCTAGAGTTTGTTCGACACTATTTAAATGTAAAGATCTTTTCCCCTCTGTCGTAGTTGAATGTAAGATTGAATGCACTAATTTCATAATTGAAAGAGCGGAGAGTATTCCAGAAGAGCCATCACACAGTTTATAACGAGTGGAGGGAATTCGTTTTACGTTTGATATGCCCTTTGTAAAATATACTTTCCATGTTTTAAATACATCTAGGCGAACTTAGGATTTTGATCCAATATATTTCCTCGACGTTACACTTTGTGTAAAAGGGTAGTATTTTATTGTTGACCTTGGTCAGTGATTCTAATTCATGTGAGATTTTTCATGATATATATATATATATGGCTTAAAATTTGTGCAAACCACCCCCTAACTTACTAATTGTAAAATATTGTCAAGTAATCAAGTATTCTAAAATAATGACTAACCATACACACACGTAAAACTATACTTCATAGGTACAACTACAGTGTTTTACGATTCTAGAGTTTGTTTATATCATAAACAATAGGATGTATGATTTTCTTTTTGTAAACATGATGTATGTTTTAATTTTGTGTTCAAATTTATAGTTTATGCATACCCTAAGATGTTTATTTTAATTAAAACACAAAATAAGCTATTATTCAATGATATGTTATCATAACTCCTCTTATTCTTAAAGCCTTTGTCTTAATGATGGTGGTTTTACCGAAAGCAATGCATGCACTCAATGTTAATCATGTGAACAAAATAATACTTATATATATATTTTGATGGAATATCTAGCCCTTGTATCAAAGGTATTGACAGACAATCATTTGGCATATTTGCAATATTCCTCGATGCACTTTATCTTCATACGACCGTATACCGTTGTATAGCCGATAAAAACTGTATGATTGTACCACCTAGTATCGTCCTAACGTGTACTAGTATGGTTGATATGCAGTGCTACTGATAGTTTAACGATATAGAAATCACCTGATTTGGCATAAAACTCTTTATATAGCAGGAGGTGTGATCACTACGAACGGAGACTGGCCCTCCATCAAAGTGTGTACACATACAATGGTAAATGCCGATAAAGACAAATTACTTCCTATTGTTTTCTGTGTGTATTTCAGAGCAATTTAGACTTTGTTTTTTCATTCAGTAATTACCACACATGAGTCCTTCGGAAAATATGTCGTAAAAGTAAACTTAACTCGCTTATCATTCTGCATCGACAATCGAATTACAAAAATATTATTCCTATAATATTAATTTCTCTTAATTGAAATAACGAGCCTTAGCAAATGTTTCTTGACGAGACCTTAAGTAATAGAGATCTTCGTTGAGGAAACACTTCCATATCATGAAAAGCTTATAGACTTATAGAGCATTAACATTGTTACGTAGCAGTTGCCCCGTTAGATAACTACCAAATATCCTGCTAGTTTTCAGGATCATTGTTGGCCTATACTTATAGAATATTTTACCAGATACCACGTGTATTGTGGTGTCTAGGCACTAATGCATTATACCTTTCCATATTTAAGCAGGATAAAATCTTTTCTGAATACTTTCTGGAAGTTTCACACAATAGTGTCATGTCAATATGACGTCAACAGTTCTTTCGGATTCTAAAAATGTCATTTCACTATCTGATGCCATAGAAACGTTCATTGATAACGTCATAAACATAAGGCTAGTCGCCATGGTTCTTGTAGTGACCTCATGTCCGTAGTAAATGAACCGACCAGTCTTTGATACTTCCCTATACGAACTGCTGTGTATGGTCAGTTGACTATAAATGTCACGCACTGGACATATAGTTTATTATTTAAATATGTGGAGAGCCTGACCACCAATGTCATCTCTACTCATTCCATAGGAAATGGTTTGAATAATACTTACTTAACCCACTCATTGATGACAGTTCAATATCTGTTTAAAATCATCAAACACACGATTATTTAATACTAGAATACTATTTGGTATAAGTTAATTATCTCTGAATATCACAAAATATCCAAAATATGTTGTTGCATTTAATTTAGACTTTCCCCTTTCTTGATTAAAGTTGAATGATGTTTTAGCAAATTAGGAATAACATATGGCACAATAGAAATCAGCATCTAAAAAACAATATGGGTCGGGTGTATTATTATTTTAATTCTGTGTATGTCTGTAATAAACATATTATACTTGATAGCGGGCAGCAATTTGTCAATAAATATATGTTAAAACTGAGAGAAATTCCTTGTGACGAATATAATATGTATCCCCATTGGTCCAACGGTTTATGTTCAAATGTGATTTACCATTTTTAAGCAATACTGTCCTCTTGGGTTACAGATGACTTGGCAGGACCTAGAGTGAACTGATGTGTGTTGGATGAAACCGGGTTATCACTGTATACTGCCAAAATGTCTCGAAAAAACATTGTACCTGTATGAGCACTGCCATGTTAGAATGTTATTTGTAAGCAAATACAAGCAAATCTACAGTTTTGTTGAGAGTATTATGTAGTATAAGGAGAGAAAGATTATAAGGTTTACACCTCAATATTTATCCTTCGTAAATTCAATACTTCGCATATCCTGAAAATAAAGGTGTAGGTCGCAAAACAAGTTGATGATTAATTGAAATAGTCATTAATCGCTTCGCTTAGATAACATAAATGCTACTGACAATGTTAACAGCCAACGTAAACGTGTACTAATGGAAAAGCAGTGGTTTTCATGTACTTGCAGTAGGTAGAAAATCTCGTCTGCATTATTCATATTCATAACGTTCGACGTTTTTTGTCTACATATATACCTTACAGATTTAACGGGATGAGTTGTTCCAAAAACGTTCGTATCACGTTGAGAACCATTCTCTAAACAGTCATATTAAGTATAACTTTTCAGTATTTACAGAATTTTTACAGTATTTTCAAACAGTGTTTGCGGAATGTTTTGTATAATCATGCATCGCCAAAAGAAATTTTCCAAAAATTATCTTTCAGAATAATTTTTTTTATTTCAAATTATTTTGATTTATTTTAAAATAACGATATAAAACATTAGAATACAAGTCAAAGGTTTGCTTGTGTATGCTGTGTAAAATGTTATATATAATTTTCGGGACGCATTAAGTCCTGTAGTATAGTCCCAGGACAGAGTTCATTCATGATACTAAGAACCTAGAGCTACAGTTTGAGTATCTTGACTGAATTATTTGTCTCTATTATTAACATTCTGTCATAACATTTTAACATTATCAGAAAGTGAAAACGCCCAACAGGTTGTATTCATCTAGTTACTCCATACATAGCAAAAAGAACAGCAGTTACAATGAATACATACTTACAGCATATTGTTGGGATGTTTTGTGAAATTTGTTCCATTTTTAGTTAGTTTTATTTGTACATGATAACTCCTGATTATAAATATAATGAAGAAAAAAAAGAGGCAGTTCCGCCAGTCATGTACATAATAACAAAACAACATAGTGCATGATTCATTCATAATCTTGTAAAGTTGTTTTTAACTATTCTATGCATTATCATTCTTTTCTTCCGGCTAAGATTTACAATGAAAAGAGGTCACAGGGTTCATTTGCATACAGATACTTTTAATTGCATAGCATTATTTTATAGCCATGTCTTTGTAGTCAAGCAAGTTGAATCATCAATGAAAGACTGTAAGGGAACTTGTCATGGGATTGTCAATACTAAACCACGAACACTGTCATCGTATACCGTGCTATAGGTGTATTGCTTCAAGATTCATTTAATTAATTGGTAAATGAATGCTTGATAATGATGATTTGTCAAATTTTATTGGTTGAATTATTTCATTCAGGTTTGTAATATTATGTAGGAGTACAAGGTTAAAAAACCCAAGATCGGGTTAATGGTTATCCAAACCACACAATGAAATTACACTTGTACAATGCCAGTGTTTTATTGTAAAAACATGTTTTGAAAATAAATGTTAACAGAATTGTCTTGTTTTAAATGCATTACTGGCCTTCTCAAAACCCAATGAATGGAATGCACAGGTAAGAAAATAGGGCCTACGCATAGTCGCTGTTACTGACGTCATCAGCCGACAATGACGGTAAAATTTGTAGCTTATCATAGGAAGTCAGGCCGACCAATATCGATACAGCTTACAGACAAATGCCCAACTGTTTGTATTTCTCAATATAGGACCGATGCGAAAACCAAAATGTATAAATATTGAGGAAAGGTGTACATCTCAGTATATAATTGTCTGTCCAAGCCGGCCAACGTTCACCTGTATCTTTCGCACCTGTACCTGTTCACAGACTACCTGTCACACGAGCCCCTGATGGACTTCCTCCATGTAAGTCCGGTACACATACCATCACGAATGCCTTATGTTTACCAAGGTGTTTCATGTTAATTAATATTTTACATAAATGACATTCCTTTCGCGCTTCAACGCTCTTTTCCTTGAAAATTAACCTGAACTTCACACTTAATATTCAATTAGTATGCAACAGAAGTATGATATTTTAATGCCATTCCATTTTAATCAAATTTGTTTCCGCTTTTTTGTAATCTAAATAACCTGATCTTTCCTTGAGAATCACAAATATGAATAACCGTTGAATATTCGTTTTGATTAATGCTCGACGCGTTAATCATTTCCAATTGTACTTTTCCCTGTTCAATTAAAAACATACTTTTTAATCGCATATATTTCTCTTACAGGGAGTTGACAGTTGTTTTTAAACCCAAAGTTAAATCAAAATCAATGTAAACTGTAGTTAATCCTACAGCAAGTATATACGAATAATACTTTATTCAGCTTGCATAGATATGATAAGTCAAATTATTGAAAAAACAATATATGAAAATTGTCAACTGTCAAAATTATTGAAAACAAATTTCTTCGGTACCTTCTTGTAGAGTTTCAATATATATATGTTATTGCAAGTAAAATTATATATAATTACTGGAGTAAACGTTATAGATAAACGTGAAGTTAAGATCATCTCTGTGATATAATAAAATCGTAGAATCTATTAATAGTAAATTGTGTGTCTATTCAAAACTACCGATAAATGAAGATCATGGTCTTGATGGATACCATACAATAAGTTTGTGTTATGTATCGACCCGTAGAACTGCTAATATTGTTTAGAAAACTGGGATCGCATTACTGTTTGTGAACTTCTTATGCTGTTTAGAAAACTGGTATTACATCACTGTGTGTGATTGTGTTATGTAACGGCCCATAAAACTGCTAATATTATCAAGAAAAAAAATACTATAGTATGTTGAAGTAACAAGGAGTCGGATCAGACAGGTTTCACTCAAATACTAAACAATATGATAGATTATGATACAAACGGTTCTTACACTCTGAGATATGATTTATCATATGATGACAACCAAACATAGATTTGATACATGTAAATATGGCCGACATGCGTTTGATACGTGTGAAACCATTAGCAAAAGTCAATCAGGAGACAGATCCTGTCTTGGCCTCATTCACTACCTAATGACCCGGTGTATAATTACCTATGACAGCTCTCGTTTGCAGAGATATATTTTGCACCAATAAAGTCTGTTGTTGGCGATTTTCTGATATCCCCTGCCATTAACTCTACCTAGCTCGTGACCCAGATCCGTCCTCTTTGTCTCTCGGCCCGACAACACAGCAACCAGCAACTCGCATGACCATAACAAAATGCTGCGTAGCGTCTAAGGGATACATTTACCAGGTTTCGTCCCTTCCTCTCTCATTTCATCTATGTGTCCTCGGAGAGTTCGGGACCTCAGTAGGCTGCGGTTACAATGTCCTGTCTTAATTGCAAATGAAGTGACTATAAAAGCCCATTGTCGCTTCACCTAGGCGACACTTACATTGGAACAGCGCGTTCTGAGGGAGGTTATAGGAACAGCGCGGAGAGTGTATTCTAACGGACGACATGCTGTTTTACCTTAAATTTGATCTCATGAAATTGTTTTCGAATTTTCTTTTAGTAATCCATATTAAATTGTTGTAATGACAGTGAAGTGATTTTTCAAGGAGTTATATAATTTTAAACCTTAAAGAAAATGTTGGATTTCTCACAAAAAGGAAAGTCGGTATGTAGTCGATATTTCATATACAATTTTCTACATCTCTATGCAAGTTTGGTTGTACCTTTTAAGCCCTTTTCTCTTTTATGCTAAATTATTGTATTAACTCTACTTACACACTTAAAATATCGTATCAGTGACTTCCTTAATTCTATACGACTATCATTATTTAGTTCATTTTCACATTTAGTACTCATTGATGTTTTTTCTTCATTGGTAAACAGTCAATACATATATGCATGCAAGGCTCTCATATATTTCAATGTGTTAACTCATAAACAAATTTCTTGAAAAATTTTGTAGTTATATTGATAGAAATTTAATGCTATAATTGGATGCTTTATCTGCTTTTCAGAGTTTTGGTCCAAAGTATGGTATGAAGCTGTTGGTGTTAGTGGTGACTTTGTGCCAGTTCGCTGATGCCCTGTCACTAAGAAGTCCACGTAGAGGTCATCGGAAGTCGAGGCGAAGTATGTCCGAAGATCTGATGATTAATGACAAAGTGCCAGGTTACTGGAAAGTTAGAAATCACGATGACACATTCTTTCCTATTCTTGGAAATAATACCAAAAATGTGGCGCTGACTCATGTCGCATTTTCTGCGGGAAAACCCACACTTCCGCCATCATATGAGGACTTGACGACTCAAAGCAGTTCTGGTGGAATTGTTGCTACGGAACAATTAAATATCAATCAAAATAGTTTGAAAAGAAGAAAAAGCAATAAAAATAAAAAGGGGAAAAGACAACACAAGCGTAGACATGGACATGGTCTTACTGAATCCGCTCGCAAACGGCGACGAAGATCGCATGGCGGGAACCACGTGCGTTATGGCAGCCCCATGAGCGCGTGTACAAGTATGAGTGACTGGGTTCAGATTTCAGAATCCCTTAATATGTGGGGACACCGAGTGACGGTTTTACCGTATATAGAGGTAGGAGGACGACGAATTGACCAATACATATACGAAACGATCTGTGTGGATGCAGGTGCACCTTGCTTAGGAACAGATCGGAGACATTTTCAATCGGAGTGCGTTACGAAAAAAATATTTTCTTACGCTTTTATAAGAAACGATGCTGGCGAAGAGGATTGGAGTCTTATAGAAATCAACGGATCCTGTAACTGTAAAATACAACGAAAGCACCGGACAGGCCAAAGGAGTCTCCTGGATCACCTTTCCGGTACGGATGGATCCTAGTCCGAGTTTAAGTATTATAGATCATTATTTATTATTTATTAATTTGTAAATAAAACTTTATTTATTTTTTCATTATTATATTTTGATTATTGTCCCTGTTATCGTCCCATAGAAATTGTTTTGCATATTTTCATTTGCTTTGTACGACGATTGTCGGTTTTGTGTGTTCTATTCAGTTTTTAGCGTGAAATTGGATGTTTTTTACAGAAACTATTCAGTGTTTATATAGAAGCTTAAGCTTATCATTTTATTCA